>ONZH01021519.1:0-40271 GCA_900303285.1 Rhinella marina | reverse complement strand
TCACATACCTGGTGTAAATACCCACCGTCTGTTCAGTTACTACACGGCTGTGTACCTTGAAAATATACAATATCTAGGCCATTTAATAGGCCACTGTACTGTGCGTTCTCTTGCTAAATTATCTCACATACCTGGTGTAAATACCCACCGTCTGTTCAGTTACTACACGGCTGTGTACTTTGAAATATACAATATCTAGGCCATTTTAATAGGCCACTGTACTGTGCGTTCTCTTGTTAAATTATCTCACATACCTGGTGTAAATACCCACCGTCTGTTCAGTTACTACACGGCTGTGTACCTTGAAATATACAATATCTAGGCCATTTTAATAGGCCACTGTACTGTGCGTTCTCTTGCTAAATTATCTCACATACCTGGTGTAAATACCCACCGTCTGTTCAGTTACTACACGGCTGTGTACTTTGAAATATACAATATCTAGGCCATTTTAATAGGCCACTGTACTGTGCGTTCTCTTGCTAAATTATCTCACATACCTGGTGTAAATACCCACCGTCTGTTCAGTTACTACACGGCTGTGTACTTTGAAATATACAATATCTAGGCCATTTAATAGGCCACTGTTACTGTGCGTTCTCTTGTTAAATTATCTCACATACCTGGTGTAAATACCCACCGTCTGTTCAGTTACTACACGGCTGTGTACTTTGAAATATACAATATCTAGGCCATTTAATAGGCCACTGTACTGTGCGTTCTTCTTGTTTAAATTATCTCACATAACCTGGTGTAAATACCCACCGTCTGTTCTGTTACTACACGGCTGTGTACTTTGAAATATACAATATCTAGGCCATTTAATAGGCCACTGTACTGTGCGTTCTCTTGTTAAATTATCTCACATACCTGGTGTAAATACCCACCGTCTGTTCTGTTACTACACGGCTGTGTACTTTGAAATATACAATATCTAGGCCATTTAATAGGCCACTGTACTGTGCGTTCTCTTGTTAAATTATCTCACATACCTGGTGTAAATACCCACCGTCTGTTCAGTTACTACACCGGCTGTGTACTTTTGAAATATACAATATCTAGGCATTTTAATAGGCCACTGTACTGTGCGTTCTCTTGTTAAATTATCTCACATACCTGGTGTAAATACCCACCGTCTGTTCAGTTACTACACGGCTGTGTACTTTGAAATATACATATCTAGGCATTTAATAGGCCACTGTACTGTGCGTTTCTCTTGTTAAATTATCTCACATACCTGGTGTAAATACCCACCGTGTTCAGTTACTACACGGCTGTGTACTTTGAAATATACAATATCTAGGCCATTTAATAGGCCACTGTTACTGGGCGTTTTTCTTGTTAAATTTATCTCACATACCTGGTGTAAATACCCCACCGTCTGTTCAGTTACTACACGGCTGTTGTACTTTGAAATATACAATATCTAGGCATTTTAATAGGCCACTGTACTGTGCGTTCTCTTGCTAAATTATCTCACATTACCTGGTGTAAATACCCACCGTCTGTTCAGTTACTACACGGCTGTGTACTTTGAAATATAACAATATCTAGGCATTTAATAGGCCACTGTACTGTGCGTTTTCTGTTAAATTATCTCACATACCTGGTGTAAATAACCACCGTCTGTTCTGTTACTACACGGCTGTGTACTTTGAAATATACAATATCTAGGCATTTTAATAGGCCACTGTACTGTGCGTTCTCTTGTCTAAATTATCTCACATACCTGGTGTTAAATACCCACCGTCTGTTCAGTTACTACACGGCTGTGTACTTGAAATATTACAATATCTAGGCATTTAATAGGCCACTGTACTGTGCGTTCTGTTGTTAAATTATCTCACATACCTGGTGTAAATACCCACGGTCTGTTCTGTTACTACACGGCTGTTGTACTTTTGAAATATACAATATCTAGGCCATTTAATAGGCCACTGTACTGTGCGTTTTCTTGTTTAAATTATCTCACATACCTGGTGTAAATACCCACCGTCTGTTCTGTTACTACACGGCTGTGTACTTTGAAATATACAATATCTAGGCATTTAATAGGCCACTGTACTGTGCGTTCTCTTGCTAAATTATCTCACATACCTGGTTGTAAATACCCACCGTCTGTTCAGTTACTAACGGCTGTGTACTTTGAAATATACAATATCTAGGCATTTTAATAGGCCACTGTACTGTGCGTTTTCTTGTTAAATTATCTCACATACCTGGTGTAAATACCCACCGTCTGTTCTGTTACTACACGGCTGGTGTACTTTGAAATATACAATATCTAGGCCATTTAATAGGCCACTGTACTGTGGTTTTTCTTGTTAAATTATCTCAACATAACCTGGTGTAAATAGCCCACCGTTCTGTTCAGTTACTACACGGCTGATGTACTTTGAAATATACAATATCTAGGCCATTTTAATAGGCCACTGTACTGTGCGTTTCTCTTGTTAAATTTATCTCACATACCTGGTTGTAAATACCCACCGTCTGTTCTGTTACTACACGGCTGTGTGTACTTTGAAATATACAATATCTAGGCATTTTAATAGGCCACTGTACTTGTGTGTTCTCTTGCTAAATTATTTCACATACCTAATTATATACCCAAATATTGTATTTGCAACAAAAAAAAAATAAAATGCGGAGGGGGGCTAGCGGAATAGGACGTGGACGAGGACGGGGGCGCGGAAATGCTGTTGGGGGCCTTGTTGAAGCCAGTGGGGATACAATGTGTGCTGGTGAGGATCAGCCAGGATCCCGCTCATCCAGAATCCCTGCCTTTATGGGACAGTTAAGCAGGGGGCGGGTTACACCGCTGTTGAGGCCTGAGCAGGTTGAACAGGTGGTGCAATGGATAGCCGATAGCGCTTCCACACAGTTGTCCACCAGCCAGTCATCCACACAGTCTCACTCTGACCCTCCTTCCTCCACACCTGGCCAACAGAGTCATCCCACCCTTGACCCCTCCAGGAGCTCTTTTCGGGTCCTTTTTCAGATGTGCCGGAAGAATCCCAGGAGCTAGCAGAGGAATTTGTTTGTAGTGATGCCCAAACACTGGAGTTTTCGCCATCTCCTGCTGATGTGGACCCTGAGCCAGCATCTGTATCATGAGCGATGAATGATGATGAGACGCAGTTGCCATCAAGGGAGGCTGTTGGATGTCCAGTGGGCAGGAGGAGGAGCAGAGTGAGGAAGAGGAGGTGGTGGATGACGAAATGACCGACCCCACTTGGCCAGGGGTGATGTCCAGCGAGGAAAGCAGTGGAGAGGTGGTGGTCTGCGCAGCACCGAAAAAGGCAGCAAGAGGCAGAGGATGTCCACAGGCAGAGGGATGTCCACAGGCAGAGGGATGTCCCACAGGCAGAGGCATGTCCACAGGCAGAGGGATGTCCACAGGCAGAGGGATGGCCACAGGCAGAGGGATGGCCACAGGCAGAGGGATGGCACAGGCAGAGGACAGTTCAGACAGAGAAGTGAGGCCACAGCCAGCAGGGCCGAAGCTGTTCCCGCCAGCGGCCAGTCGTGCGAAGCTCCCCCATCGAGGCCTCGTACTCTGTGGTGTGGAGATATTTTAATGTTTGTGCGGATGACAAACTGAGCGCGGTTTGCACACTCTGCCACTCAAAACTGAGTAGGGGCTCTGAGAAGAGCAATCTGACCACCTCAGGCATGCGGCGTCACTTGGAATTCAAGCACTGGGCTGAGTGGGAGAGAGCAAACGCAATACAAACTGCGCCCGGTCTTGCTGCCACTGCCTCTTCCCCTTTGTTGTGTGCTGCCACTGCGGTCCAGACCTCCAGCCAGGACACCTCCACATCTGCCTCTGCCTCTGCTACTTTGGGGCCTTCTCCTTCAGCCTCCCCTTCCCCCGCCCCTTCCCCCGCCTCTTCGCCTGCACCTTCACACTCCTCGTCCCAACAACTGTCCATCTCGCAGGCGTTCGACCGCAGGCGGAAGTACGCCTCGAGTCACCCCCAAGCCCAAGCCTTAAACTGCCACATCTCCAAACTGCTGGCCCTGGAGATGTTGCCGTTTAGGCTTGTGGAGACGCAGGCCTTCCGCGACCTGATGGCGGCTGCCGCACCTCGCTATTCCGTCCCTAGCCGCCACTACTTTTCCCGGAGTGCCGTCCCCGCCCTGCACCAGCACGTGTCGCGTAACATCAGGCGGGCCCTGAGGTACGCAGTCAGCGCAAAGGTCCACTTGACCACCGACTCATGGACAAGCGCTTGCGGCCAGGGACGATACATTTCTCTGACGGCACACTGGGTGAATGTAGTGGAGGCGGGACGGGGTCGCAAACAGAGACGGCCTACCTACCACCCCCGCCCAAGATTGCCAGCATGGGTTCTGATAAACCCCCCTCCTCCTCCTCCTCCTCCTCCTGTGCCTTAACATCTCCCTCAGCCGCTAGCTGGAAGCGTTGCAGCACTGGCGCGGGGAGACGTCAGCAGGCGGTGCTAAAGCTCATCAGCTTGGGCGACAGGAAGCACAGCGCCCCAGAGGTGAGGGACGCCATATTGCAGCAGACGGAGATGTGGCTGTCGCCGCTGCAGCTAGGACCAGGCATGGTCGTGTGCGATAACGGCCGTAACCTGGGTGGCGGCTCTGGAGCTTGCCGAACTCAATCACGTACCATGCCTGGCCCACGTTTTTAATCTGGTAGTCCAAAAATTTCTGAAGACTTACCCCAACCTGGCAGAGCTACTGGTGAAAGTGCGGCGCTTGTGCGCTCACTTTCGGAAGTCAACTGTAGCTGCTGCTAGCTTAAAAAAACTCCAGCAACGCCTCCATTTGCCTGAACATCGGCTGTTGTGCGACCTGCCCACTCGCTGGAATTCCACCTATTCCATGTTGGCCAGGGTGTGTGAGCAGCAGAGAGCATTGATGGAGTACCAGATAATGAATCCACGCGTGCCTCCAACTCAGCTCCCTCAGTTTGCCAACCACGAGTGGCCATGGATGGCAGACATATGCGATGTACTGCGTATCTTTGAGGAGTCCACCAAGAAGGTCAGCAGCGAGGACGCTATAGTGAGCGTAACCATTCCGCTCCTAGGCGTCCTTAAAGAATCGCTCATCGCAATAAGGGAGAACGCATTGCACGCAGAGGAGACGGGGGTAGGAGGAGACGCAACGGAGCTACACAGTCAGACCACACTTTTGTCTGCTTCACGGTGGCAGTTGCAGGAGGAGGAGGATGAGGAGGAGGACGACGTGGAGGTGGCTGTGGAAGAGGAGGAGGATGCTGGCGGCGAGGGTAGCAGTCAGGCTGTGTGCGTCCATTGGTTCAGCGCGGATGGGGCGGAGAGGAGGCGGAAGAGGAAGAGGAGGAAATGGCAAGTGATCCTTCTGGTGGGGGCAGTGAGGTCATGCCTATTCAGAGTCTGGCACACATGGCTGACTTCATGCTGGGCTGCTTTTCCCGGGACACACGTGTTGTCCGGATAGTGGAGAACAAACTGTACTGGGTCTTCGCACTCCTGGACCCCCGGTATAAAGATAACGTCTCCTCTTTTATTCCGGTAGAGGAGAGGACGAATCGATTGCTGGAATACCAGAGGGAACTCGTGCAGAACATGATGGAGATTTTCCCACCCACCATCGCTGGCGGCAGAGAGGAGAGGGTCTCCCAGAGTCCCACAACATCCATCAGGCCCACAGCCACCAGGGGAACACTCTCCAAGGTGTGGGACACGTTCATGGCACCCCCTCGTGCAACTTCCATCACTGCGGGGCCCGCTATCAGCAGGAGGGACAAGTATCGGCGGATGTTGCGGGAGTACCTGGCAGACCGTAACCCTGTCCTCCCCGATCCCTCGGCGTCCTACACTTACTGGGTCTCCAAGTTGGACACGTGGCTGGAACTGTCCCTGTACGCCTTGGAGGTGCTTGCCTGCCCTGCCGCCAGCGTGCTATCAGAAAGGGTGTTCAGCGCAGCCGGGGGCATTATAACCGATAAGCGCAGCCGCCTGTCAACCGACAGTGCCGACAGGCTGACGCTAATCAAAATGAACAGCAAGTGGATTGACCCGGACTTTGCTTCTCCAACCGTGGAAAGCAGCCAAAAGTGAAGTGCCATCTGTATGAAGTGCCATTTCCTCCTCCACCTCCTCCTCCTCCTCCTTAACCGCCGTAGAATTGCTCCGTAAAAAAAAATATATATATATTTATGGCTCTCCTCTTGGGCCTCCACATAATTTTTAAGAGGTCTCACCTCTTGGGCCTCCACATAATTTTTAAGAGGTCTCACCTCTTGGGCCTCCACATAATTTTTAAGAGGTCTCACTTCTTGGGCCTCCACATAATTTTTAAGAGGTCTCACCTCTTGGGCCTCCACATAATTTTTAAGAGGTCTCACCTCTTGGGCCTCCACATAATTTTTAAGAGGTCTCACCTCTTGGGCCTGCACAAAATGTTTAAGAGGTCTCACCTCTTGGGCGTCCACATAATTTTTAAGAGGTCTCCCCTCTTGGGCCTCCACATAATTTTTAATACGTCTCACCTCTTGGGCCTCCACAAAATGTTTAAGAGGTCTCACCTCTTGGGCCTCCACATAATTTTTAAGAGGTCTCACCTCTTGGGCCTCCACATAATTTTTAAGAGGTCTCACCTCTTGGGCCTGCACAAAATCTTTAAGAGGTCTCACCTCTTGGGCCTGCCACAAAATCTTTAAGAGGTCTCACCTCTTGGGCCTCCACAAAATCTTTAAGAGGTCTCACCTCTTGGGCCTCCACAAAATCTTTAAGAGGTCTCACCTCTTGGGCCTCCACAAAATCTTTAAGAGGTCTCACCTCTTGGGCCTCCACAAAATCTTTAAGAGGTCTCACCTCTTGGGCCTGCACAAAATCTTCAAGAGGTCTCACCTCTTGGCCTGCACAAAATCTTTAAGAGGTCTCACCTCTTGGGCCTGCACAAAATCTTTAAGAGGTCTCACCTCTTGGGCCTCCACAAAATCTTTAAGAGGTCTCACCTCTTGGGCCTCCACAAAATCTTTAAGAGGTCTCACCTCTTGGGCCTCCACAAAATCTTTAAGAGGTCTCACCTCTTGGGCCTCCACAAAATCTTTAAGAGGTCTCACCTCTTGGGCCTCCACAAAATCTTTAAGAGGTCTCACCTCTTGGGCCTCCACAAAATCTTTAAGAGGTCTCACCTCTTGGGCCTCCACAAAATCTTTAAGAGGTCTCACCTCTTGGGCCTCCACAAAATCTTTAAGAGGTCTCACCTCTTGGGCCTCCACAAAATCTTTAAGAGGTCTCACCTCTTGGGCCTCCACAAAATCTTTAAGAGGTCTCACCTCTTGGGCCTCCACAAAATCTTTAAGAGGTCTCACCTCTTGGCCTCCAAAATCTTAGAGGTCTCACCTCTTGGGCCTCCACATAATTATACTATAAAATATTAGGCCTTATAATTGGCAACTGTACTGTGCGTTCTCTTGCAAAATTCTTTAAATACCTGGTGTTAATACCCACCGTCTGAAAAGTTAGTACACGGCTGTGTACCTTGAACTCTAAAATATTAGGCCTTATAATTGGCAACTGTACTGTGCGTTCTCTTGCAAAATTATTTCACGGCTGTGAAGGCAAAATATTGTAACCAAAAAAAAATAAAATGCGGAGGGGGGCTAGCGGAATAGGACGTGGACGAGGACGGGGGCGCGGAAATGCTGTTGGGGGCCATAGTTGCTGGTTGAATTATCTGAGGTAAATGATTCTCCTTTAGACGACGCTTTCCCTTTGCATCGTTCTGCGATTAAACCATAAATAACTCTCTGCATATTTATACCAAATGCACCCAGTACGAAAAAAGTCATAGAAAGTTTCCAAACAGAGACTGGAAAACATCAGTAAGTTGAAAAAAAATGTTCGCTAAAAAAAAAAAAAGGTAAAAATAAAATTGGCAGTTGATAGTATCGAGCTATTGTCACAGAGAGACGCGATTACAACACCTTCATTTACATTCAGTACATGTCTCAAGGCATTGGGAGAATGAAAACAGGCCACGGCTGGAGTATGAAATGTACCACCGCTTTGTACTGTCCGATACTGACCCGGTCCAGGGTGATGTCCAGCGAGGAAAGCAGTGGAGAGGTGGTGGTCTGCGCAGCACCGAAAAAGGCAGCAAGAGGCAGAGGGATGTCCACAGGCAGAGGAATGTCCACAGGCAGAGGGATGTCCACAGGCAGAGGCATGTCCACAGGCAGAGGGATGTCCACAGGCAGAGGGATGTCCACAGGCAGAGGGATGTCCACAGGCAGAGGACAGTTCAGACAGAGAAGTGAGGCCACAGCCAGCAGGGCCGAGCGTAACCATCCCGCTCCTATGCGTCCTTAAAGAATCCCTCATCGCAATAAGGGAGAACGCATTGCACACAGAGGAGACGGGGGCAGGAGGAGACGCAACGGAGCTACACAGTCAGACCACACTTTTGTCTGCTTCACGGTGGCAGTTGCAGGAGGAGGAGGATGAGGAGGAGGAGGACGACGTGGAGGTGGCTGTGGAAGAGGAGGAGGATGCTGGCGGCGAGGGTAGCAGTCAGGCTGTGTGCGTCCCATTGGTTCAGCGCGGATGGGGCGGAGAGGAGGCGGAAGAGGAAGAGGAGGAAATGGCAAGTGATCCTTCTGGTGGGGGCAGTGAGGTCATGCCTATTCAGAGTCTGGCACACATGGCTGACTTCATGCTGGGCTGCTTTTCCCGGGACACACGTGTTGTCCGGATAGTGGAGAACAAACTGTACTGGGTCTTCGCAATCCAAGTTGGACACGTGGCTGGAACTGTCCCTGTACGCCTTGGAGGTGCTTGCCTGCCCTGCCGCCAGCGTGCTATCAGAAAGGGTGTTCAGCGCTGCCGGGGGCATTATCACCGATAAGCGCAGCCGCCTGTCAACCGACAGTGCCGACAGGCTGACGCTAATCAAAATGAACAGCAAGTGGATTGACCCGGACTTTGCTTCTCCAACCGTGGAAAGCAGCCAAAAGTGAAGTGCCATCTGTATGAAGTGCCATTTCCTCCTCCACCTCCTCCTCCTCCTCCTTAACCGCCGTAGAATTGCTCCGTAAATCAGAAAAAATTTTATATTTATGGCTCACCTCTTGGGCCTCCACAAAATGTTTAAGAGGTCTCACCTCTTGGGCCTCCACATAATTTTTAAGAGGTCTCACCTCTTGGGCCTGCGCAAAATGTTTACGAGGTCTCACCTCTTGGGCGTCCACATAATTTTTAAGAGGTCTCCCCTCTTGGGCCTCCACATAATTTTTAATACGTCTCACCTCTTGGGCCTCCACAAAATGTTTAAGAGGTCTCACCTCTTGGGCCTCCACAAAATGTTTAACAGGTCTCACCTCTTGGGCCTCCACATAATTTTTAACAGGTCTCACCTCTTGGGCCTCCACAAAATGTTTAAGAGGTCTCACCTCTTGGGCCTCCACATAATTTTTAAGAGGTCTCACCTCTTGGGCCTGCGCAAAATGTTTAAGAGGTCTCACCTCTTGGGCCTCCACATAATTTTTAAGAGGTGTCAACTCTTGGGCCTCCACAAAATGTTTAACAGGTCTCACCTCTTGGGCCTCCACATAATCTTTAAGAGGTCTCACCTCTTGGGCCTCCACATAATTTTTAAGAGGTCTCACCTCTTGGGCCTGCACAAAATGTTTAAGAGGTCTCACCTCTTGGGCCTCCACATAATTTTTAAGAGGTCTCCCCTCTTGGGCCTCCACATAATTTTTAATACGTCTCACCTCTTGGGCCTCCACAAAATGTTTAACAGGTCTCACCTCTTGGGCCTCCACATAATTTTTAATACGTCTCACCTCTTGGGCCTCCACAAAATGTTTAACAGGTCTCACCTCTTGGGCCTCCACATAATTTTTAACGGGTCTCCCCTCTTGGGCCTCCACATAATTTTTAATACGTCTCACCTCTTGGGCCTCCACAAAATCTTTAACAGGTCTCCCCTCTTGGGCCTCCACATAATTTTTAATACGTCTCACCTCTTGGGCCTCCACAAAATCTTTAACAGGTCTCACCTCTTGGGCCTCCACATAATTTTTAAGAGGTCTCACCTCTTGGGCCTCCACAAAATGTTTAAGAGGTCTCACCTCTTGGGCCTCCACAAAATGTTTAAGAGGTCTCACCTCTTGGGCCTCCACATAATTTTTAAGAGGTCTCACCTCTTGGGCCTCCACATAATTTTTAAGAGGTGTCACCTCTTGGGCCTCCACATAATTTTTAACGGGTCTCCCCTCTTGGGCCTCCACATAATTTTTAAGAGGTCTCACCTCTTGGGCCTCCACAAAATCTTTAACAGGTCTCACCTCTTGGGCCTCCACATAATTTTTAAGAGGTCTCACCTCTTGGGCCTCCACAAAATGTTTAAGAGGTCTCACCTCTTGGGCCTCCACATAATTTTTAAGAGGTGTCACCTCTTGGGCCGCCACAAAATTTTCCATGAGCCTCTGGCCAGCCCACGGCCTCTTCCTTCCTTTTGCGGTCCTACGCATCCCTCAACATCCCCACTGCTTTACCTGCTAGACATGACACTGGGCCAGGTCGGGTCACTGATATCTCTAGCGCCAACAATTTGGGCATTTTAAGGCTTCTGCATGTGTTTGAGTTGTTTTTACATTTTAAAGAAGACATGTCTGACCACATCTCACACACACACACAATGACAATTAGGGGTGGGGTCTATTTGCTTTCCCCCTTGCCTATGCCATCTGTGGTTGTCATAGGCAACGTGATTTTAAGGGGTGCAGAATTTTATCTTCTTTTTTGTCTAGTTTGGCTTGGGGTCCATGGCAATGTAGAGGAAAGAAGGTTTCCTTGTATGGTCTCACTTTACAGAGAGGTTAGATTGTGTTTGGAGTGTATTGTTGAGAGGCTGTGATAGTGGCGTAATAGTGCGACTTGGGCGCGTTATATGCACCCAGACATGCTTCCCCTGCTGTCCCAGTTGCATTCCAGCAGTGTTGGCATCCTTTTCTGAGGTTCCAGGGTGGACTTGGTGACCTCCAAGTGGTCGAATTGAGATTTCCAAGTGGCGAGCATTTTTTCCCCATAGACTTTAATGGGATTCGATATCCGGTCGAATAGTCGAATTTCGCAGTCTATTCGAATCGAATTTCGAACTTTCGAATATTTCACTACTCGCTCATCTCTAGTAATAAACTAAGATTTTTTTTCTGTCAAACAGCAGAGATGAGAAATGGCTGAAAAATGGCGCCTGGTCTGAAAGGAGAAGATGAGGAAAGAGAAGATCTACATCAGAGGAGACGTCACTGGATGTAAGAGGTATGAGGCGCTGTATTAGGCTAAATTCACACGAACGTTGTGTTTTGCAGTCTGCAAATTGCGGATCCGCAAAAAAAAAAAAACGGATGATGTTCACTATGGCATCCGTTTTTTTTTGCAGATCCACTGTAACAATGCCAATCCTTGTCCGCAAAACGGACAAAAATAGGAATGGACATACAGATGCGGACAGCACACAGTGCTCATTGAAGTGAATGGGTCCGCATCTGAGCAGCAAAATCTGCAGATCGGAGGCCGCAAAAACAACTGTCGTGTAAATGTAGCCTTACCCTGTATGTTCTGTAGTGATATACGTAATGTTAGGAGGGAAAAGGTTAGGGTGAGAATTTGGCATGGGGGGTTTAATTTTTAACGTGGCGGCAGAAAAGCTAGGTGCACCATATTACAATCTGTCTTAATTAAAGAGGTATTATGGCTTTAATGATTACATTTACTTATTTAAAGACTAAGATGTTGACCAATTTTCTAATATACATTTATTTAAAATAAATAATGTATGACCTGTTTTAGTCCTGTATAATGCATCCATAGGAGAGTTGGATAGGATTAAACATGGCATCAGTGATGTGAGCCGTCATGTGACCAACACAAGTATCACATGACCTGGCTTTGTTGATATATATATATATATATATATATATATATATATATATATATCATAAACTGTGAACATCTGCGGCAAAATTGCAGTCCATTTAAAGAAACAGTTAACTTTAACAAGTATGTGGGCAGTCCATAGGCTGTGGGCAGTCCATAGGCTAAAAAAGGAGGTAACATAGTTTATCCTCTTTACAAGCTGGTCTCACCTGTTATGCCAATGTCACTCACTCATACAAGGAGTAATGTAAGTAACAGTAAAATACATTAGTGAATAATTGATTTTTTTTATAGCGCAATGATCACTTCCCCCACGTTATCTTGTCATGATGAAACTACTCACATGTCATTAGCATTGCCTACTGGACACAAATCAGTCTTCTCATCTTCTAACTTAGATTTCTCTTTGAAGTGTAAGATTTTATGAAAAGCCAGGTAAATGGTAAATTAAAAACTGCAAAAAATTACCTATCAAATGAGTAGCTGGCAAATGTCTCTCACATCGGAATATATATTCCCTTAAAGAGGTTTTCCAGTAAATTATCATCCAAGTGAATAAGCCTTATTTACTGAGGCTGATATCTATGAGGCTGGAAAACCTGTCTTCAAAACCAGGGTGGTAAGAGCTTCTCAGCTTTAATGCAATATCTGTTAAGGAGCGACCACATGGCACGGTCATGAGATGGTCGGGTTGCGACAATTTTGCAGTCAAGAACCTAGTGGCCAATTAGCCCGCAGCTGCCTTTAATTTAACTAATGAAGACCGCACTGTATAGTTGGTCTTCATTGTTAATGATCGCATGGTTTGAAGTTGCTGCGGCGTAATTGGCCTCTCGGTTCTTGACTGCAGCACGGCTTTCAAAACATCATCAAGAAACCTGAACGTGTGGCCGTGCCCTTAGACTAAACACACACCAGCGAGTCAAATGCAATAAACTTGTAGCCTGCGTCAGTGAGAGGTCCCGTTCTTGCCTCACTCCTCTGACCAGATCATGACCGTGTGGTCGCACCCTTACAAAGTTCCCAATGATGATGCATTCATTACAGTACGGGTTAGTCTTTTTATAAGGGGCAAAGGGATCTTTGGGCCAACTGAGAGTCTAAAGCCCAGGTATGACCACAAACTCTGTACCCTCTATAGTTAAGACATGGTTCCAGAAGCTCTCAACCTCAAAATAAGCGTTCAATAAGATGTTCAGTACAAAAGTCAATCATTCTAATTTATGTTGGTCCGATAATCCAGAAAATCCTGATGTTCTGCCTCACCCCACCCCCCACCTTGTACTGTTGTGGCAGGTTATTGGAACTTCACTCTGTTGTTGATTAACAAATTGCTCTTCTATGTAAACAGCAGAAAAATTAACTAACAGCGTATAATCACATGTTAAAATATGGAATTAATAAGGAGAGCATATCTGTTTAATCAAAGCATGACTGGACTTTCCTGTAATTAAACCAGATCTCAGTATGAACAGATAAAGCAGTCTCATCACATTCAACTGTATTGTCAAGACTGAAATGACTATTCAAAGGGATTGTGCAAGACTGGAAAAAAGGTCTACATTTTTTTTCCTAGAAACAGCTCCATGCTCCTCAATAGACTTAGTCTGTTCTTGCGCATTCACATGATGCCAGATGCAACCCATGTAACAGAAGCAGCTCAATTTTTTGGGTACAGGTACATGTGATTTGGTTTTGGAAGCCAAAATCAGGAGTGGATCATAAAAGACGAAAAATTATTACGAACAGATGCAATTTGTCCTCTTTTTGCAATTCACTCCTGGTTTTGGCTTTCAAAACCTCATCAAGAAACCTGAACGTGTGGCCGTACCCTTAGACTAGACACACACCAGCGAGTTGAATGCGATAAACTCGTAGCATGCGTCAGCGAGAGGTCCTGTTCATGCCTCGCTCCTCTGACAGGATCGCACAGCTTTATACTGATTTATAATGCTGTGTAACTCTAAGAGTTCTGGAATGTATTGAATTGCTGGCAGCATTATATCAGTGTAATTCAGTATATTCCAGGACTCTCAGGGTTATACAGCATTATAAGTCAGTATAATGCCTCATTCACACGTCAGTGTTTTGGTCAGTGATTTCCATCAGTGATTGTGAACCAAAACTAGGATTGGAGCCTCCACAGACATAAGGTATAAGGGAAAGATCTGCACCTTTTCTGTGTTTAGAGTCGCACCTACAGTAGTTTTGGCTGAAAATCACTGATGGAAATCACTGACCAAAACTCTTACGTGTGAATGAGG
Organism: Rhinella marina; assembly: GCA_900303285.1. Taxonomy (NCBI): domain Eukaryota; kingdom Metazoa; phylum Chordata; class Amphibia; order Anura; family Bufonidae; genus Rhinella; species Rhinella marina. Next base: position 26,095 of record ONZH01021519.1, on the reverse strand, counting down.
CTTAAAGCTGTGTGATCCTGTCAGAGGAGCAGAAGCCAGAACAGGACCTTGCACTGACACATGCCGCGAGTTCCTCATATTCAACTCGCTCATGTGTGTCTGGCCTTACTGATTCTTTACAGCTCCTTAAAAGCAAGTGCAAATGGAGCAAAATGTACTGTACCCTTTAATTTAAAGCCATCCTTTTTATTTAGGCGCATGTTACTTTAAACCCGCTGAGCATGACCTCCTAAGTTTTACATTGGGGCTACACGGGGACATGTGTTGCGCGACAGAAAGTTGCAGAAAGGTTATGCAACAAAAAATATGAACAACTTGTCTGCAACTTGCTGTGCGAGAGTATTTTATAGCTGTGATTTGGCTGTTAAAAGTCACAGATAAGTTGCAGGGAAATCTTGAGTCGCACATGACTTATATTAAACTCAGTGGATTTTGTCTGTGACACACATCACTTGACCAAGGATCTCTGTGTGGCAGTGCAGCCATAGAAAAGAATGGAGTTGCAACACAACCCGCAAGTTGCCGGGACCGTGACCCCAGAAATACAGAAACATTGAGCTGGGTTGAATTTTTCTGCAATTCTGTGGTCATGGTCGCAGTAGATTGCAAGTCGCTCTCCAACCCCATTCATTTCTATGACTGTACTGCTACACAGAGATCCTTGGTCACAACCATAATACATGGGAAGAATAGTAGTGAGGGTTTTGGTCAAAGAAAACCCTCCCATTGAGTACAGGTAAGCCTGTTTCTGTATCTCATACAGCAGATTCTGGGTTCAAGACTTGGTTGAGGACAATCTGGAAAAAAAAGAAATCAAAGATTTAAATACATAGCTGTTGCTGTTAGAATGTCCCAACTCCAGGTATAGCTTAGGGCAGCCTCCAAAAAGGGAAGTGTCCGAGCCATGACTCTCTACAGTGTCTTGGCCTCCATTGGCTGGTCTGCCTCCATTGACAGTATGCTACTGTCCCCACCCTGTGGCTCCACAACTGTAGCAAAACAACAATTCACAGCATGCCCTATTAGCTGCAGGCTGTTACAGTCTTACTTATTAACATTATTTACTCTGAGGGAAATCTCTCCTGGTCTGTGGACGGGTTCTGGAACCAGGTGGGGTGAGTAACAATATTTCAAGCATCCAGTAAGTCGCTTTCCTAATACTGAGTATACATTTATCATTTTTCTACTTTTAATCCTAATTTGAATTATCTACTTGGGATCCAGTGCTAAAAATATGTCATCAAGAAAGCAAATGCATCACACATGGATACAATGTAATATATGCAGGCTATTATATGGATACTAGATGTCAGCAAAGAGTAACTTATCTATGGAATAGAGATTCCATCTATAGAATAGCGGAGCTTTCCAGTCCCATAACACGTAAAGGGGTTGTCTCATTAAGGCAAACACAGTGTACTTGCCCTATTAGGCATATGGGTGTCATAAAGAAGGGCCCCTCCACCTGGGAACTCCTCTATGAATGACAAATAGTTGAAGTTAATGGAGATTCCAGGAGCTGCTGGGCCTGTGTGAGGCCAGTTTCAAATAAATCCAGAAATCCATTACAGTTTCCCTCTGGCGTATTTCAGAAATGCTAGAGGGAAGCTGAACTGGATTGTTCCCGGCATCTGGTGTATTAGATTTGGTGTCAGATGTTTGTTAGGGCTAGGCAGAAGGAAGTGTTTTTATGTTTGGTGCCTTCAGGCTGTGGACACTGGACCATGCACTAAAGTGCACATCCCCATATATGAGTTGTGTCTGGCTCCAGTGTAAAACAACTCTCCGGAAGCAGCTGATATAAGTGAACCCTGCCTAAATCAGATGGTTTCCATAGGAGCCGGTTTTCTTAATTTTAGATACTTTTTTAGATTCTTTAACTTCCTAACATACTTTTCTTCAACTTACTATTTTCAAGATTTAAGTGAATGGGAACATAAAATCCTGAGGCTGTTGTAAATGTCTGTCCTGACCTACGGTAATTCTGCTCGTATAGCAAAGGTTCAACAACTCTGAGCTAAGGTTTCCCTAGACCTAAACATTTTCCTTCCAGTCTGAGTGCTACAACTACCGTATATATTCGATGACCTTGGACTAAATTAGACAAAAATCTAATCTCTATGGTCAGTTTGTACCAAGTGGCCAAGAAAACTCTTCTTTATTAACAGGTGTAGAAATCAGATCATACAATATAGCTGGTGGCCAGTTGTATTATAGAAAGATAGTCCATGGATTGCCTTTACCTCCTAAAGCCATACTTGCTAAGGCCACTTGCATATGATCGTATTTTCTGTCGGATTTCCATCCACATTTTCCTTCTACATCGGATTTAACTAGTATTTTAACTTTCGCATTCAATTTGCATTCATTCCTGTAGGGCCTGAAAAAATATGGACAGCACACGGATGCCATCTGTGTGCTGTCCACATTATTTTGGTCTTATGAGAACATGTCCTTTTCTTGCCTGTTTTGTGTGCAAAAATAGGTACTTTTACATTAGGTCAGGACATGCAGGGCAGGAAAGAGTGGGACACACTTGCCTGGTATCCGTGTTTTGCAGATTCGCAGTTTACGGAGTTGTGTACATGAGCTTAACAGTCTGAATTTTGCTGGAACAATCCTGTGAACTGCATAACATAAGAGGTGGGGCTTATGCAACCCCCTCCCAAAAGTGTGTATTTTTGGGGGGCTGTTCATTTGATTTTAGGGCTCCTGGAAAGGACTTAAACGGGTTGCGCCACTAATAATGCTCATCCTCTATTCACAGGATAGGAGATAAGTGTTTGATCATTGGGGGTCTGATCACTGGGGCCCCCAGTGATCATCAGTACTGAGGTCTGGAAGTGCCGTTGAACTGCCTCCTGAGAATGGAGCGATAGTGCAACTGTGCTCCATTCACTTCTATAGCACTGCTATGAGCGATGTACTCGGCAGTACTATAGAAGTGAATGGAACCCACTAGTTGGACCCCAGCGATCAAACACCTATCTCCTATCCTGTGGAGAGGGGATAAGTGTTATAAGTGGCACAACCCTTTTAAATGCAACAGTTAAAGTTTTTTTTCCCAAGGTAAAGTTTGCCCACATCACCCTGGGTGGAGCCCTGGTCAGCAGGCTTTCCCACTATGCCTTGCAACCACCAATCAAGAAGGAGGATATTGGCTGGTCTAGTAGGTGTTATAGTAGGTATTGTGTAACGTTCCAAGCATAGATGTCATTCTCAGATACTGATGTGATAGGACATGTCTGTCACAGACTCATTTTTTATGTGCAGAACCAGCTAGCAACCCAATTAATATCAAAAATCTAAATCTACTGGCTGATGAGATTTTGGTGCAATTGCAAATTTTCTACAGTTAAGAAGTGTACAATAAGTATATTTTCCAACATTACCGCAGCATATATTTTGGCCACAGACTTTTGGCCACATTTCTTATATAGCCATACATCTCCTGTCATCAAATTCCATACTGCTGCTGCTCCTGTTTGTTCAGCCTTGCTCTTGGCCATCACTGCTTGGACTTGGACTATCAGATGCACAGCGTGCATCAAATAATCTGAGAAGTAGTGTGGCCACCTTGGATGGCAGGAGCGGAGCCCGGGAATTGACAGATCTGCAGCTGAAAAAATAATAACGCTTCAGTTTTGTCCCCATTCATTGTCAATGGGGACAAAACTGAACTGAAGACAACGGAATGCTCCTAGAAGCATTCCGTTCAGTCTTCAGACCAGAGAGCAAACCACAGCATGCTGCGGTTTGCTCTCCGGTCCAGGCATCCGCACCAAGACGGATCCGTCATGACCCCCAATGAAAGTCAATGGGGACGGATTCATTTGGTGTGACACAATGTTGAACGGATCCGTCCTCCATTGACTTTCAATGGAGTTCATGACGGATCCGTCACATACACACATACAGACATACACATAAACATACACAGACATATACACATACAAATACACATACATACTTATATGCTCCCGGCAGGTCACCATAGCGCAGGAGGAGCAGGACGGCGCACACATAGGACGATTCCACCCGGCACCCAGCAGAGGGCGCTGTGGGGAATCGTCCTATGTGCGCGCCGTCCTGCTCCTGTACTGTGCTGTGGAGACCTGCCGGGAGCATGTAAGTATGTATGTGTATTTTTATGTGTATATGTCTGTGTGTGTGTGTATGTACTGTGTGACATGTGTGGGGCCGGAGCGCGGCTCCGTCCCCACACATGTCCCTGCGGCAGCACGGATCCGGCAGCACCCTTCACCTGCCGGATCCGTGCTGCCGCTAATGTGAAAGAGGCCTTAGAAAGTCTGTTTGCAAGCTGAGACTAAACACTTTGGGTCCCGTCAGTTGACGATTCATGTGTACCTCTTGACTTCATAAACGCTTATTTAAGCCACATTCTTATCAGTTGATTTGGTGTTTATGAGGTCAAGAGGTCAGAGATAAGAACTACACACGAGCCTTCACGTGACAGCTTGCAAACAGACTGATTTTTTAAACTCTTGTATCACATAAATGGCTGAACACTTTTAATAAAGACCAATTGAAAAAATGAATTTTCTAATGCAATTATAAAAAAATGTTCCCGAAGGTGTACATAGCCTTTAACAGCATTAAAAAAGGAATGAATTTCATTGGCTTTTTTTTTTAACCCACTCCCTGCGCATATTTTATGCCCCCTAACAGTGTCTTCATAGTGCCTCCAGGATAAGTAATGGTCCCCCTAGTGTGCACAGAACATATAATGGCCCCCATGGTGCCCCCAATATAAATATTCCCCTCTGTAGTGCCCTGGGACATATAGTGGTCCCTAATATAAATAATGCCTCTCTGTAGTGCCCAGTGACTATATAATGTCTGCCATAGTGCCCCCAAAATAAATTATGCCCTTATGAGTGACCCAGGACATATAATGGCCAGCCATAGTTCCCCCAGTATAAATAGAAAAATGGACCCTTGTTGTGCCCTCAGTATATACAGTATATAGTGGTGAGGACAGTGATTGGATGTAGAGGTCATGTGCCTTATACCGGCAGGTCCCCATTGCTATTGTAAATAAGCAGCAGGAGGACCAGACCAGCACCACAGAGAGCTCTACTGGAGAGACATACTAATTTTAAACATAATTTTTATTTTAGGGTATTGCAGGGGCTGTCCAAGATTTTAATGATCTCACACAACCACTTTAAGGTGTAGTATATTTGGTGGCGCTTTCACTAGGGGTATTTAGACTTTTTTTTTTTTATCTGGCCCTATGAAAGGCTATGATTTCTATATACATCCTTCTCTATATCCGCTCTCAGTAGTGCTATAATAAGGTTCCAGACCAATATTTATTCAGTAAAACTTCCAGGACTGAAGAATATTTTCACAAGTCTCTTGCATGGATGAGCACAAAGATTAATACCTGTGTAATAGAATGTAAATGGCAAACAGTGTTATGTCTTTATTTCATACGGCCAAATGTGTATTAGGAGTGAAAATGGAACACAAGGGAGAGTTTAACCTTTGTGCAGCAAGTAATGAACACAGAACTCAATGCTACTCACCCCTCCTCCAGCCCGCCTCTGAATGGACTTTTAACATGAATTGTGGAATTAAGTAAACTTGGATTTTCATGAACAGAAACCTACAATATAAAGTATTTCTCTCTCTCTCTCTTTTCCTGCATTTTATTCTTGAGTGAAGTGCAAATTATCCAATTTGTCAAGCAGCAAATAATGAGAGAGCTGGTTTCCATAGAATTGCTCATCAAATCATAGGAAGCAGGAGGATCGGAGTGTTATCACAAATAATTGCCCAAAATTAACATTGAAGTGAAAATTGAAACATGTAGCAATAATAAAAAAAAAATATGAAAAAGCAACAAGCTGAAATGTATATTATATTAACACTTGTGAACACAACAGTTTCCTACGGCAAAAAAATCTCCTGCGGCAAAGGAGATCTCATAATGGTGTCAAAAAATCCAGCATATTTAGGGACGATTTTATGTGGTGATGTCATTGCGACCTCCTGCGCCAGGGTTCGGGTGGCGGGATCACGTATACATGCATCCTAAAGCAGATTTTCGTGACCACATAATCGCGCTGCCTGAGACCCAGTGTAGGAGATCGAGGTGATGTAATCATGTCTGCCTCTGCTGGGACACAGCTACTTTGTCCATATGCTTGCATCTCAGATGGCAGCATGGAGCAAGACACACATACGAATTTTTTTTATATATATTTATGCTGGCGCTTTTGGGGAAGGGGGGCAGGAAGAGTGAGAGCATTAGGCCTCTTTCACACGGGCGTCACGGATTCAGTCCGGATGCGTTGCGGAAAATCCGCACGCATCCGCACCAATCCGCATGCAATCGCAGTCAGTTTTGACTGCGATTGCGTACGTTCGTTCATTTCTTTTCCGCGCGGGTGCGAAGCGTTTTGATGCGTTTTTCACGCGCGTGATAAAAAACTGCATGTTTACAAACAACATCTCTTAACAACCATCAGTGAATCAAGCATTGCATCCGCACTTGCGTGCAGATGCAATGCGTGATTCACACAGACCCATTCACTTCAATGGGGCCAGGGCTGCGTGAAAAACGCAGAATATAGAACATGCTGCGATTTTCATGCAACGGCGAACTGATGCATGAAAAACATCGCTCATGTGAAAAGCCCCATTGAAATGAATGGGTCAGGATTCAGTGCGGGTGCAATGCGTTCGCATCACGCATTGCACCTGCGCGGAAATCTCGCCCGTGTGAAAGGGGCCTAATGTATAAACTGCAAGGGGCATTATAATATGGGAGAGACTACAGGAACAAATTATACTATGGTAGAACGAAAGGGGCACATTATACTACAGGGGTGCATTATACTGAAGGGGGGCTGCAGGGGGAGTTATACAAAGGGGTACATTATACTACAGAGGGACTACAGGGGTACATTATACTTCAGGGAGGACATTATACTACAGGGGTTCATTATGTCATTATACTACATGGGAAATGATATTATATGGGGCATTATGCATTATATTACTATGGGGGAATCATAGAACGGGGGGAGAGCCTTATACATTATGCATTATAGTAAAGGGGGTCTACAAGGCGGCTGATAACATTATACATACTAGCAATATGGGGAAGTGATACAATTCTAAATACTAACACCACAGGGGAGAATGTTAGTACAGGGAGACTACAGGGGTGATGAGAGCATTATACGTACTAGCTCTATGGGGGCATTATAATACCAGGGGCATTACAGAAGGGAATATTATACATACTGACATTACACCGGGAACAAGGTCATTATAATACAGGCTGGAGCACTACAGGGGGCAGTATAATACCGGGGACATTACAGGGGGTCATTATAACTACAGGGGGCACTGCAGTGGGACTTTATAAATACTGAGACTACTACAAGGGGCATTATAATTACTTGGAGCAACTACAGGGGGCATTATAACTACTAGGGGCACTATAAGGGGCATAATTACTACTGTGGAGTCTATAGGGGTGCCTTATAGATCGGCCTTATTGCTACCGGGTGCTTTATAGAGAAGCCTTATTACTACTGAGGGCACTAAAGGTAGGCCTTATTTATTTCTACTAATGGCTCTATGGGGATATTATTAATCCTTTCACCCCCAGAGGTTTTTTTTTTTTTTTCTTTTGCGCTCCTTGCCTTCACACAGCCATTACTTTTTTATTTTTCCGTTCACATAGCTGTATGATGGCTTGTTTTTTGCGGGACAAGTTGTACTTTCCAACACCACCATTTAATATTGCATAGGATGTAGTGGGAAGTGTGAAAAAAATTCCAAATTGGGTGAAATTGCAAAAAAAAATGCAATTCCTCCACAGTTTTACGGGTTTTTTATTTACAGCGTTTGATATGCATTAAAACTGACCAGTTACTTTCATTTTACACGTCAGTGCAAATCCGGCGATATCTAATATGTATTGTTTTTCTTGCGTTTTGATAGTGATAAAATAATTATAAAGTTGGAAAAAAATTTTTCATCGCCATATTTTGACCTCTATAACTTTTTGGTATTTATGTGTATGGAGCTGTATGGGGGCTCATTTTTTGCAGGGCGATCTTAACTTTTCATTTTTACCATTCTGGGGTGTGTATGACTTTTTGATCACTTTTTATGTAATTTTTTTTAGAAGAAAAAGCGACAAAAAATGGCGAATCGGACATTTTGACGCTTTTTTCCGTTTCGCTGTTTTCCATATGGGAAATTTTTATATTTTTATAATATGGGCATTTTCGCACATGGTGATACCCATGATGTGTATTCTTTTAAGTTTTTTAATACTTTTATTTTTATTTTGGGGAAAGGGGGTGATTTGAATGTTTTTTATTTTTTATTTTTAAAAAATTATTTATTTATTTAATTATTTTACACTTTTTTATAGTTTCCATAGGGATCTATAACAAGCAATCATCTGATTGCTGATATCATAGACTCCAATGCACTTGCATTGGAGTCTATGATGCTTTTACTACTTTCCCATGGAGCCCTATTATACACAAGGGCTCCATAGGAAAGACTATGCAGCAGCCTCCTGTCATTCACTGTGACAGGGGCTGCTGCATACACGCTCCAGCTCCTCCGATCGCCACATGGGGGAGCCGAAGCAACACCGGAAGCACAGCATCTGAGGGGTTAAATGTCCGTGATCGGCATTACTGCCGGTTGCGGACATCAGCCGCGGGTGTCTGTTGTATGAATTTGTATTCTTGCTATTAGGGGTACTGTAAGGGGCACTATTACCATTAAGGGCATTCTGGCAGCACTATTACTATAGGGGCAGTATAGTAATTGTGGATAGAGGTGAGAGAAGTTTTAAAAAATTCAGATTACCATCCCTGCACTGTCCCTGCAGTCTCCCTATGCTCTCCCTAAAGTGTGTAAAAATTATCCCCATGATCCCCCTACACTGTACCTGCACTCTCCCTATCCAATATTTCACAATTAAAAGCTTTTAGCAACACTCTTCCTAGCACTTCTATGCTCAGCTCACAGTGAAATGGCAGAGACCACGTGAGATGAATCTTTTAAAGGTCTGTGACATCACAGGGGCTGGCTAGTTGCTGATTGGCTCTCTCCACGGCATTATGGATGATCTCATGTTTCCGGGTTTCTTACTTTCACTTTGTGTATCCGCCATATTAGGAAAAAAATGATTCATTACCAGGAAGCATGAAACAAAATGTTTCCTCAACTTCGGATCGAATTCCACTTCAGATGCTTCGATTCACTCAACACTAATTGGAGACATGGGGGAACATAGTGGGCACAGCATTGGGAGTAGCAGCAGGATTACAATGTTGGGGCAGGTAGGGGAAGGATGATGTCTGAAGAAAGATGTCTGTGTGGGAAACTTTGCAGAGACAAGATATGGCTGAAAGTGGTCATCAAGGTAGTCTAGTCCAAACAGAAAACGTGAGGAAAAAGAAGGTCATCATAGGAGACATCAATGGATATAAGGGGTATGTAGTGCTGTATTACCCTTTATGTTTTGTAGTGCTTTATGTAATGTGGATCTAAATATGTCTTTAGCAGGGTGGAGCGGTTGGAGAATTTTGCAATGGGAGGGGGGGGCAGTTCACCTTAGGCAGCAGAAAGGCTAGGTGCACCCTGGGAATGGGGATAACCAACTGATAACTGGGGATCTCCACTGATAGTGAGAATGGGGGTCCAGTTCCCCCGATTTGATGGAGTGGCAGGTTGGGCATGCACTGCTCCATCAGAATCTGACGTTTTGATGCCTGGCCGCTCTGAGTTGACCTCAGCTAGTACAAGTACAATTAAAGGGAGTCTGTCACCTCCATAGCCCCTATAAAGCATTAACATAGCCCCATAGCACAAATAATGACAAATGTAACTGTACCTGGGGCGCTTTCCTCTGACTTGTAGAAGCTGTAAAAACGTACTTTAATCCATATGTAAATTAGCTGTTGGAAGTTCCCGGAGGCAGAGCTCACCGGCGTGGAGCCCGGGCTCATCTGCTTTTTTAAACGCTCTCCCCGCCCCTGTCACTGCCTCCGCCCGCCCTCCTCTTCACTTGCGTCCTCCGTCTGTTCCAGTCTCTCCCTGAGCCGGTGCATGTGCAGTGGCTACGCTGATGCCGTGCCCACAATGGGCAATGCAGTGCGCATGTCCCAGCTCAGCAAGAGCCTGGAACAGATGGAGGATGCAAGTGAAGAGGAGGGCGGGTGGAGGCAGTGACAGGGGCGGGGAGAGCGTTTAAAAAAGCAGACGAGCCCGGGCTCCACGGCGGTGACCTCCACCTCCGGGCAATTCCTACAGCTAATTTACATATGGATTAAAGTACGTTTTTACAGCTTCTACAAGTCAGAGGAAAGCGCCCCAGGTACAGTAACTTTTTTCATTTTTTGTGCTATGGGGCTATGTAAATGCTTTATAGGGGCTATGGAGGTGACAGACTCCCTTTAACTTCACCTGTCTATCCTGCTTCACCTGCTCTATCTGCCAGCAGCTACCTGGTGAAAGGAAGATAGATTTCATTCCACCAGCGGGGGCCACTTAGTGTTTTCTAGTAAGGTTCCCGATAGTGTGATCACTGTTATCAGGGCAGCTATTCTTCAGTAGGCTGGGTGCTATAGTGATAGGAGACTAGTTCGTCAGCTCTTGTTGAACTTGGTAGCTAGAACTTTGACAGTGGCTGCCTGGTTTGCTGGAAAGGTCACTTGAGACCCATCAATTTCTCTACAAAACATGCATATATCTGTCTCCTGTGAGGACCATGGATAGGACGTTCTTCCCTCTTCCATTTCCATCATTAAGAGGCTCCAATATCAGCAGGTTCAGCCAAACTTAATCTCACGTATGTCACCAGTTTTAGTATTTAACATACCTGCCAACAGACCCGATCTTTGTGGAGCTGTCCTGTGCTGTCATATGATAGTAGATTGTATGGAAATTTTCATATTAGACATTCCTGTTTGAAATAATGACTAGGTTCAAATATTCTACCATTTGGGGTATGATACAGCACTAAACTGACTGCAGTGTACTAAAATAAATACAGCGGATACACGCTTTGTACTGATGAAGGAACATATTCCCATGGAAATATCTGAAATTCTTCAACTTCCTATCATAGAGTGATGAAAATATAGAATGAAAGCAGAGTGTACAAGTAAGGTTTGCCGGCTGACTTCATGAAGTAGAGCAGAGAATGGTCTGTGAATGCAGAGCGGCCTCTTATCCTGCAGGATACATAACATTGTACAGCAGCTCAGTCTGAAGGGAAATAAAGTACCAGGTTTAATAAAGAGGATTTGGAGAAGACCTAGAAAGACCAAATTTTTTTTATTTTTTCAGTTTAATATCAGCAGACGAGAGGACGATGTCAGTAATGAGACTTCTTGGGTGCACCGAACAAGGGAATCAACTTGGTTCTCTCGTTTAACCCCTTAGTGACTAATGACATACTGTGTACGTCATCATGTGGTGTTAGTTACCGCATCATGACGTGCACAGTACGTCATAAGATCCAAGTGCCATCGCAAGTATACTTGCCATGACACTGGCATCTAAACGGGTGCTACGGACAGCTGAGCTGTCCGAGCACCCGGCAGGGGACCAATCACAGCAGTCCCTGCCTCTGGATCGCTGCGATTGGTCAGTCAGATTTGACTGACCAATCGCAGCATTCAGCAGCGCAGCTCCGATCTCCTCAGTGAGTGTTGAGGAGATTGGGGCTGCGCTGCTGTGTCTACAGTGCCCCGATCACCCCCCCCCCCTTCAGGATGGCCGCGCGGACCAGGTAATAACGAGGGGGCCGACCCCCACCCCTCCCCGCCCCCACAATCCCTCATGTCCCCTCCAGGATGTCCGAGCGGTAGTAGATTGTCAGCTGTAACATACAGCTGACAATCTACTGTAACGGTCGACATTGCTGCTGGCACTGATGTCGGCCGTTTAACCCCTTCCATGCCGCGGTCATGGAAGGGGTTAACAGGGGGGAAGCTCCCTCCCTTCCCTAGCGAGCGCTGCGGTGCTGTGGCAGCCGCCCAATGCTGTGGTCAGAACAGAGGAAGGGAGGTCCCTCCCCCCTCCCATCGGGCCGATGCTCTGTTGTGGCAGCGTCCCGATGGTTACCATGGCAACCGGACGCATTCACAGGCACCCGGCTTGCCGTGGTATATCATGCCTGATCAGGCTTACTATGAATGAAAATACACTGCAGTCAGTGGCATACCGCCCATATAGGCAGACCACGCCACTGCTATGGGGCCCACGGCACAGGGGGGCCCGGAGAGCACGGGAGGCCCCACCCCCTACTCTGCATCATTAAGATGCGTCCCGACAGTGTTCCCTGCCTGCACTCCGGGCCTCTCCTGGCCCGCTCACCGCCGCAACCCGGACTTACTTTGTATGCCTGTTCCGATGGGGCAGCCCTGTTGCGGTGGGCTCGGTACAGGCATACACTATGCTTAGTTTCCCCTATGTCCTGATGCTCTCAGGACGTTCCTGTGCGCTCCCAGCTTGCCCCGCCTCCTCCCTCATGCCGCGCTGCTGCTACTGCACGGGAGGACCTGTGCAGCGCCGCAAAGGAAGGGAAAGAAGAAGACCAATGCCCCAGCCCCCCCCCAGACACCATTCTGTATAGTATACAGTATAATCTGTACACCATGCTATATAATATACAGTATAATCTGTACACCATGCTGTATAATATACAGTATAATCCCTACACCATGCTGTATAGTATACAGTATAATCCCTACACCGTGCTGTATAATATACAGTATAATCCATCCTTGTGGCTGCCCTCATACAGTATAACGTCTCCTTAATTAAAAAAATAAATAAATCAGTAGGTCATGTATACATTTCTTTATTAGCAAATGGGGGTGTGGCATGGGAGGAGCCAGGGCAGCGTGTGGGATGGGCCAGGGTAGTGGGCGGGGTTAGGGGCCCCATTCATTATTGCAATGGGGCCCAATGATTTCTATGTACGCCCCTGACTGCAGTACACCATACAGTGTACTGCAGTGTATTATAGAGGCATCAGACCCACTGGATCTTCAAGAACCAAGTGGGTCTGAGTCAAAAAAGTGTAAAAAAAAAGTGTAAAAAATATGAAAAAAGTAAAAAAAAAAAAGTAAAAAAAAAACATTTTTTTCCCATATACGCACATTTATAATTGGGTAAAAATGAAGAAAATAAAATACCCTAAACATGTTTGGTAACGCCGCGTCCGTAAGAACCAGCTCTATAAAAATATTACATGACCTAACCCCTCAGGTGAAAACCGTAAAAAAATAAAAATAAAAACAGTGCCAAAAAAAGCAATTTTTTGTCACCTATATTCACAAAAAGTGCAACACCAAGCAATCAAAAGGCCGTATGCCCCCCAAATACTACCAATCAAACTGTTACCTCATTCTGCAAAAAATGAGACTCTACCTAAGACAATCTGGCAAAAAATAAAAAAGTTATGGCTCTCAGACTATGGAGACACTAAAACATCATTTTTTTTTGTTTCAAAAATGGTATTATTGTGTAAAACTTAAATAAATAAGAAAAAGTACACATATTAGGTATTCCCCACATATAGTATTGGTGTTTGGTCCAATATGCCACCCCAAAAAGGACGGTACCCTGTTGAAGTCTGTGGCATATCTCAGAGGAATGGGATGGATTGCTTTGAGAAGATGGAAAAAGATATCGATTGAAGATGTTTGAAGAGACATGGATGATGGCTGGGTTTTTGGAAGCTCTTTGCTATATTCATGGACAGTGATATATCCATAGTAACATAGTAACATAGTAACATAGTAACATAGTTTGTAAGGCCGAAAAAAGACATCTGTCCATCCAGTTCAGCCTGTTTTCCTACAAGTTGATCCAGGGGAAGGCAAAAAACCCTGTGAGGTAGAAGCCAATTTTCCTCACTTTAGGGGGAAAAATTCCTTCCCGACTCCAGTCAGGCAATCAGAATAACTCCCTGGATCAACGACCCCTCTCTAGTAACTATAACCTGTAATATTATTACCCTCCAGAAATACATCCAGGCCCTTCTTGAACTCTCTTAGTGAACTTACCATCACCACCTCCTCAGGCAGAGAGTTCCATAGTCTCACTGCTCTTACCGTAAAGAATCCTCTTCTATGTTTATGTACAAACCTTCTTTCCTCCAGACGCAGAGGATGTCCCCTCGTCATGGTCACTGTCCTGTGCATAAAATCATGTACAGTCATGGCCAAAAGTTTTGAGAATGACACAAATATTATATTTTCACATGATCTGCTGCCCTCTGGTTTTTATGTGTGTTTGTCAGATGTTTTTATCACATACAGAAATATAATTGCAATCATATTATGAGTAACAAAAGTTTATATTGACAGAATGAGTTAATGCAGCAAGTCAATATTTGCAGTGTTGACCCTTCTTCTTCAGGACCTCTGCAATTCTCCCTGGCATGCTCTCAATCAACTTCTGGACCAAATCCTGACTGATAGCAGTCCATTGTTGCATATAAGTGCTTGCATTTTGTCAGAATTTGTAGGTTTTTGTTTGTCCACCCGTCTCTTGATGATTGACCACAAGTTCTCAATGGGATTAAGATCTGGGGAGTTTCCAGGCCATGGACCCAAAATCTCTATGTTTTGTTCCCTGAGCCATTTAGTTATCACCTTTGCTTTATGGCAAGGTGCTCCATCATGCTGGAAAAGGCATTGTTGATCGCCAAACTGCTCTTGGACGGTTGGGAGAAGTTGCTCTCGGAGGACATTCTGGTACCATTCTTTATTCATGGCTGTGTTTTTAGGCAAGACTGTGAGAGAGCTGATTCCCTTGGCTGAGAAGCAACCCCACACATGAATGGTTTCAGGATGCTTTACAGTTGGCATGAGACAAGACTGGTGGTAGGGCTCACCTCGTCTTCTCCAAATAAGCTGTTTTCCAGATGTCCCAAACAATCGAAAAGGGGATTCATCAGAGAAAATGACTTTACCCCAGTCCTCAGCAGTCCACTCCCTGTACCTTTTGCAGAATATCAGTCTGTCCCTGATGTTTTTTCTGGAGAGAAGTGGCTTCTTTGCTGCCCTCCTTGAGACCAGGCCTTGCTCCAAGAGTCTCCACCTCACAGTGCGTGCAGATGCACTCACACCTGCCTGCTGCCATTCCTGAGCAAGCTCTGCACTGCTGGTAGCCCGATCCCGCAGCTGAAACACTTTTAAGAGACGGTCCTGGCGCTTGCTGGTCTTTCTTGGGCGCCCTGGAGCCTTTTTGGCAACAATGGAACCTCTCTCCTTGAAGTTCTTGGTGATGCGATAGATTGTTGACTGAGGTGCAATCTTTCTAGCTGCGATACTCTTCCCTGTTAGGCCATTTTTGTGCAGTGCAATGATGACTGCACGTGTTTCTTTAGAGATAACCATGGTTAACAGAAGAGAAACAATGATGCCAAGCACCAGCCTCCTTTTAAAGTGTCCAGTGGTGTCATTCTTACTTAATCATGACAGATTGGTCTCCAGCCCTGTCCTCATCAACACCCACACCTGTGTTAATGGAGCAATCACTGAAACGATGTTAGCTGGTCCTTTTAAGGCAGGGCTGCAATGATGTTGAAATGTGTTTTGGGGGATAAAGTTCATTTTCTAGGCAAATATTGACTTTGCAAGTAATTGCTGTTAAGCTGATCACTCTTTATAACATTCTGGAGTATATGCAAATATTCATTATAAAAACTGAAGCAGTAGACTTTGTAAAAATTAATATTTGTATCATTCTCAAAACTTTTGGCCATGACTGTACATTATTGAGTAGAGGTTGAAAAGAGGGGATGAAATGCCGTTTTATAATCTGTATTATTATTTTTTTATTTTTTTAATCTTGTGTATTTATGCTGATGGTGGTTTCAAATAATCATGTTATATTTTCTAAAGGGTTTCTATTAAACCTATGCACTCACCTTGCACTATCACGTGTGTCACTTGGGTTGTCACTTTCACTATCACATGTGGTTTTGTTTTTTTATGGTATATTTATTCATTATTATTCATTTATTGTTTCACTCAGTATTCACAGCTATTTCATGATTTATATGTTTTTTTAAATAAAATGTATATATACATTCACATATATGTTATAAAATTGGTATATTGTAAAAATTAGTAATATTTACACTAATCAGAGCTATCACGTGTAGGTATGAGGTTGCGGCATTCCCTTGTTATTTCAGCACTAGAGATAGATATATAGAACATGATATCCTGAAGATAACTTTTGTTTGACAGCGTCTACATCTGATGACATACAGTATTATTTATCCGATTAAGAATCAGACATTAATTTTGCTGTCTTCTTTCTTGTCGGATTAAGTCCAATTATGTTCTATATCTGTGGAACGCATTTGTGTTCCACGGCATGGACCAGGATCACATGACAACCTTGAACACCGTGAGATTAAGGACATAGGCAATCTTCTCCGAATTATCATCCGTTGTATATTCTTTTAAACATTTCATACTGGCCAGATGACTATTTAGTAGTCTAATCTATGTCTGAATATTGAGCGGAATTACTGTTACAAGTGGTGGAATGCATTTTGCGTTCCATAGTACATGTCAATGGTCATGTGAGCGATCTGCTCTCAGACATCGCGAGACTACAGACGCTCCGATGTATCATGACCTCTTTAGAATTGCACTGGGCCGGCCCGCAGGAATTTTATATATTTATATATGCACATATGCAGGAGTATTAGGTTAGACTCTGTTTAAACCTCTGTTGGGCCAATTCAGGCTAAGAATCGTATAGACAGGAAATAGGAAATTACGTGATGCGTTCCAGCATGGAATTCCTGATAGGGAACCATTTTCGTCACCTGGTCAGTAATGCCACAGGTGTGTGTTATTGTTACGGTTATAAATAGGATCTAAATGCTGAAGCATGCTATCCACTGAGGAAGCCAATCTAGGCGAAACATGCGTTGGGGTTGGAGACACACTGGTCGGTATTTTTATTTATGGACAACCTGTAATGATGTTTGATCTATTGGATGTTATACTGTGTTTTGGCCATTATTTTGTGAGAGAATCCCTGTGGTCATTTATTTATTGCACTGACGCACCTTTCAATGATACCCCCATAGGATCACTCTAGCAAGACGGGGCCTATTAGTTTCATCCTTAGGAGACGTACAATATAACAGTCTTTGACTCTATGTTTTACTAATTCAGTGTGTCCTCTTATTTGTTGTATACACCTACCACTGCTGGTACTTTTTCATGTATTTTATTCATATCCCTATTGTTGTATATGGGATTTTTTACTGTATGATCAGATAATAGATCTAATAAACTTGTACTTTATTTGAGCTTCTGGTGTTTGTATAGAGATTTTTGTTTTTTTGGGTGACATATTAGGTATTGCCACATCCGTAATGACCTTCTCTATATAAATATCACATGACCTAACCCCTCAGGCGAACACCATAAAAATAAATAAATGAAAACTGTGCTAAAATTACCAATTTTTTTGTCATATTGCCCCAAAAAGTGTAATAATGAATGATCAGAAAATCATATGTACCCAAAAATAGTACCAATAAAAACATCAACTCTTCCTGCAAAAAATGAGCCTCTGCACAAGACGATCAGCAGAAAAATAAAAAAACTATGACGTTCAGAAAATGGAGACAGAAACATTATTTTTTGTCAAAAATGCTTTATTATTTACTGAAACAAAGTAGACATATCTGATATCATCGCGTCCCTAACAACCTATAAAAATAGCACATGATCTATCCTGTCAGATGAATGTTATAAAAAAACAAAAAATAAAAACTGTGCCAAAGCATTCATTCTTTGGTTACCATGCCTCACAAAAAAACATAATATAGAGCAATTAAAAGTCATATGTACCCCAAAATAATACCAATAAAACTGTCACCTTATCCCCTAGTTTCCAAAATGGGGTCACTTTTTGATTGCTTCTACTATAGGGTGCATTATGGGGGCTTCAAATGGGACATGGTGTCTAAAAACCAGTCCAGCAAATTCTTCCTTCCAAAAACCATACACTCCTTTTCTTCTGCGCCCTATGATGCGCTCATATAGCAGTTTATCACCACATGTGGGGTGTTTCTGTAAACTGTAGAATCAGGATAATAAATATTGAGTTTTGTTTGGCTGTTAACCCTTGATGTGTTAAAGAAAAAAATGGATTAAAATGGAAAATTTGCCAAAAAAGTGAAATTTAGAAATTTCATCTCCATTTTCCTTTAATTCTTATGGAATACTTAAAGGGTTAACAAAGTTTGTAAAATCAGTTTTGAGTAACTTGAGAGGTGTAGTTTTCAAAATGGGATAATTTATGGGGGGTTCTACTATGTAAGCCCCATAAAGTGACTTCAGACCTGAACTGGTCCTTGAAAAGTGGGTTTTGAAAATTTTCTTAAAAATTTTAAGAATTGCTTCCAAAATTCTAAGCCTTCTAACGTCCCCAAAAAATAAAATGACATTTGCAAAATGATGCAAACATAAAGCAGACATATGGGGAATGTTAAGTAATAAATATTTTATGAGGCATCACTTTCTGTTTTAATAGCAGAGAAATTGAAATTTTGAAAATTGCGAATTTTTCCAAATTTTTGGTAAATTTGGGATTTTTTCATAAATAAAGGTGAAATATATTGACTCAAATTTATGACTGTCATGAAGTCCAATATGTCACGAGAAAACAATTTCAGAATGGCTTCGATAAGTAAAGGCGTTCCAAAGTTATTACCACATAAAGTGATACATGTCAGATTTTCAAAAATAAGCCTGGTCACGAAGGTGCAAAATGGCCCAGTCATTAAGGGGTTAAAGGTAGGGTCCTGTTTACCCCTCCCCCTATTTATTGTAGGGTCCTCTACTACAACAGTCTATGTACATAATCTATAAGCAATCTCCTCATAACTCTATGTATTAAACTAGATCCTTTCTTTTATTTAGTTGACTACTTAAAGGGGTGTACCCATCTGAGACATTGATGACATGTTGCTAAGATATGCAATTAATGTCAGACATAGTTAAGCAATGTGCTGTAAAAACAACAAACAGAGGCGCACCATAGGGTGAGTATGTTCAAATTGGTTACTGTTACCAAGGTTTCCAATAGGAGGCTTACCTTATTAGGTTGTGCTATGTATATTTTTGGTCCTTTGGATATGCAGCCGTATATGGATCTCCCCCACAGGAAATGCCTTTCTTCCAGGAGGATAATTTACAATATCATATTGATATTACTGTATGGCGCAAAAATCCTCATGGCCCAAAGCATACAGGAAATCTTGCTTTATTACTCCTGTTTGAAAGAAGCAATCAGATACAACGCGTTTCAGGGATGTAACTTCCCCTTCATCAGGTAAAGAATTGCTTATATCATAACAGAGTCTTTTATACCTAAAATGGGTGCCAAAAATCACACGCACACACTTACTAGGGGCAGTTTCCTGTTTTAAGGGAACTCCCCCAAATTTGCATACATTAATAGCATAATATAAAAAAATCTGTTTCCAGTGAAGAATTTTAGTATCTAAACAATTAATATATCGCTTGTCTAACATAAAAAACACACACCTATAGCTCAATTTCATAAATTGTGTCAGCTTGGTTCAATCTAATGGGATATATAGCTTTGAGTTGATTCCACTGGAGATCGCCTCTGTTCCCTTGGAAACAAACAACAAAACTTCCTCAGCCACTGATCTTGCTGGAGCAGATCATATGACCGCGGGTATAGTCACGTGACTAGAGGAAATGCTAAAGCTAATCACATGACCGCAGTTGTGGTCACGTGACTGCTAGAAAACATTAGAGGCATAAGTCCTGCTGATCTTGCTGAAACAGATCACATGACTGCAGTTCCGGTCACGTGACTGCTAGAAAACATTAGAAAGATTGGTCCTACAGTGAGGAGCATTGTCGGACCTCATAATCACATTACTCGGGCTGAAAACATCAGGAAACAGTGGTGTGTACCATGGGAGGGGAACCACATGAAAGTAACCCCAATCATGTGATCGAGAGAATCGCACACATAGACCACATGTTTAGAATCGCTAGTAATAACCACATGGATAACAATAATCTGGTACTGACCGACTGCATCACAAATAATTAATAATTAATTTAGAAATTAAAATAAGAATACGATTAAAATGTATGCATTTAAAAATAAATGATACAATTAAAAGGAAAAAATAATTATATATATATATATATATATATATATATATATATATATATTCTATGACATCTGTGTCTATATACAATATGCACAATAATATAAACATGGTTATATACGCATACTTATAACCATGAGATTTTGCCTACATATCCCATATCAACATGAATATAAGTATAAAAATTAATTAATTAATCTATGTATGTATGTGTGTATATATATATATTTGAGGACCAATGCATTTACAAATCTAAGTATTGGAAAGACAATAGTGTTTTATATAGATGATCTAATTTTTATTTGGGATGGCGATATAGGAATGGTGGAACAATTCACTGGGTATCTGAATGACAACATTTGGGGACTCTCCTTTACGGTACTCACAACCAATCCAGAATAGAATATTTAGATTTCGAATTCTCCAATGAGGGCCCTTCTATTATAACCCGCACATATTTTAAGAAGGTGGATACTAACAGCTATCTAGATTTTGTGAGTGCACACTTCAAGAAATGGAAGGTTAAAGAAGACCTTTCACCACTCCTGACATGCCTATTTTAATAGCTACATGCATTACCCACGTACTAACAACTCTGGAGCATCTATTCTTTTGGCTCTATGTTGTGCCATTTCTTTATTATTTGCACTAGAAGTTATGAATGAATTGCTATTAGCTTTCAGTAAGGGTACAGAGGGGAGGTAACCAGTTGGGGGTGTGTCCCTGAACAGCAGGGGCGTTGCTAGGGTCTCAAAAGATCCAGGGCCCAAGCCCCAATGAATATGGCCCAATTCTCTATGTCGACCCTCGCCCCAACCCTGCTATACAGCAGCACATACCTCACATCCAGGGCCTCCCAGGTGACTTCTCTCTGTCTACATCTTCTCCACTTAGACCAGACAACTTCTGTCAGCCGCCTCGTCTCTGCAGAGTGTGACACACAGACATCTTATCTTCCTCACATTTCTATCATCATCCCCCAACGTGGAGTTCCCGCAGTCTTATCCTGCTGCTCGCTGTGCCCCCCAATACCCCCAAATACTATCCAGAAGAAATAATAGTGTCCCCCCCATAGTAATAGTCCTACCAGTAGTAATTCCATCATTAGTAACACTGCACCCTACAAGAATGGTAAAACATAAAAAATGCAACAAAATTATCTGCCAAGAATCTCACATTTACAATGTAGCGCTAGTATCGTGTAGATGGTGAGTATGGCAGTATTATACACTCACCGGCCACTTTATTAGGTACACCATGCTAGTAACGGGTTGGACCCCCTTTTGCCTTCAGAACTGCCTCAATTCTTCGTGGCATAGATTCAACAAGGTGCTGGAAGCATTACTCAGAGATTTTGGTCCATATTGACATGATGGCATCACACAGTTGCCGCAGATTTGTCGGCTGCACATCCATGATGCGAATCTCCCGTTCCACCACATCCCAAAGATGCTCTATTGGATTGAGATCTGGTGACTGTGGAGGCCATTTGAGTACAGTGAACTCATTGTCATGTTCAAGAAACCAGTCTGAGATGATTCCAGCTTTATGACATGGCGCATTATCCTGCTGAAAGTAGCCATCAGATGTTGGGTACATTGTGGTCATAAAGGGATGGACATGGTCAGCAACAATACTCAGGTAGGCTGTGGCGTTGCAACGATGCTCAATTGGTACCAAGGGGCCCAAAGAGTGCCAAGAAAATATTCCCCACACCATGACACCACCACCACCAGCTTGAACCGTTGATACAAGGCAGGATGGATCCATGCTTTCATGTTGTTGACGACAAATTCTGACCCTACCATCCGAATGTCGCAGCAGAAATCGAGACTCATCAGACCAGGCAACGTTTTTTCCAATCTTCTACTGTCCAATTTCGATGAGCTTGTGCAAATTGTAGCCTCAGTTTCCTGTTCTTAGCTGAAAGGAGTGGCACCCGGTGTGGTCTTCTGCTGCTGTAGCCCATCTGCCTCAAAGTTCGACGTACTGTGCGTTCAGAGATGCTCTTCTGCCTACCTTGGTTGTAACGGGTGGCAATTTGGTCACTGTTGCCTTTCTATCAGCTCGAACCAGTCTGCCCATTCTCCTCTGACCTCTGGCATCAACAAGGCATTTCCGCCCACAGAGCTGCCGCTCACTGGATGTTTTTTCTTTTTCGGACCATTCTCTGTAAACCCTAGAGATGGTTGTGCGTGAAAATCCCAGTAGATCAGCAGTTTCTGAAATACTCAGACCAGCCCTTCTGGCACCAACAACCATGCCACGTTCAAAGGCACTCAAATCACCTTTGTTCCCCATACTGATGCTCGGTTTGAACTGCAGGAGATTGTCTTGACCATGTCTACATGCCTAAATGCACTGAGTTGCCGCCATGTGATTGGCTGATTAGAAATTAAGTGTTAACGAGCAGTTGGACAGGTGTACCTAATAAAGTGGCCGGTGAGTGTATGTACTCAATTTATTGTCTGTGTTCGCAGAGTGCTGTTGAATTTTTTATGTTTTACCATTCTATTTTGCAGCCACACCCATGTGATGTGCACCTGCATACTTGGATGTGCTGACTGACCCCCAGTTTTTCTTGCAGTTTAGGTGGAGGCGTGGCTGACTCCACCACCATTTCGGTCGTGCACTCCTAACTAACCTGTTTGCCTTACTGGCTGATTTTAATTAGTGCTAGTATAAAGCTATGTCCTGCTCTCCCTATATGCATTGGAGACCAACTGGCACCAGGAGAGGTGGAATACAGAGTGGGCTCAGCATTATATGGAACCTGCATTCCCTGAGCATAATAGAGGTCAGTGTGGCACCAAGGAGGTATCATATTGTGTGGGCTCGGCATGCATGTGGAGCCAGCATTCCCTGAATCAGTGGAGGCCATTTTGGCACCATAAGAGGTACAATATAATGTCGGCTTAGCATGCATGTAGAGCCTGCATCCTCTATAGTTAATGGAGGCTGCTATGGCACCTAGTGACTATGGCGTTTAGTGTTAGGTTCCCATCTTAAAGAGATCGCCTTGATGTATGGCAGACGGGCACCGATAATTTTTGTACAAAATTATTTGCCAAGAATCTCACATTTACAATGTAGCGCTAGTATCGTGTAGATGGTGAGTATGGCAGTATTATATGTACTCAATTTATTGTCTGTGTTCGCAGATTGCTGTTGCATTTTTTATGTTTTACTGCACCCTACAGTGACCCCAGCACTGATAATGCTCCTCAAAATTGTCCCCATTAATAGAAGAGTCCTCCAGTATTAATAATTAGAGATGAGCGAGTAGTGAAATATTCGAAAGTTCGAAATTCGATTCGAATAGACCGCGAAATTCGACTATTCGACCGAATATCGAATCCCATTAAAGTCTATGGGAAAAAAATGCTCGCCACTTGGAAATCTCAATTCGACCACTTGGAGGTCACCAAGTCCACCCTGAAACCTCAGAAAAGGATGCCAACACTGCTGGAATGCAACTGGGACAGCAGGGGAAGCATGTCTGGGTGCATATAACGCGCCCAAGTCGCACTATTACGCCACTATCACAGCCTCTCAACAATACACTCCAAGGACAATCTAACCTCTCTGTAAAGTGAGAACAAACAAGGAAACCTTCTTTCCTCTACATTGCCATGGACCCCAAGCCAAACTAGACAAAAAAGAAGATGAAATTCTGCACCCTTAAAATCACGTTGCTATGACAACCACTAGATGGCATAGGCAAGGGGGGAAAGCAAATAGACCCCACCCCTAATTGTCATTGTGTGTGTGTGTGAAATGTGGTCAAACATGTCTTCTTTAAAATGTAAAAACAACTCAAACACATGCAGAAGCCTTAAATGCCCAAATTGTTGGCGCTAGAGATATCAGTGACCCGACCTGGCCCAGTGTCATGTCTAGCAGGTAAAGCAGTGGGAATGTGGAGGGATGCGTAGGACCGCAAAAGGCAGTTAGAGGCCGTGGGCTGGCCAGAGGCTCATGGAAAATTTTGTGGAGGCCCAAGAGGTGAGACGTCTTAAAAATTGTGTGGAGGCTAAAGAGGTGAGACCTCTTAAAGATTTTTGTGGAGGCCCAAGAGGTGAGACCTCTTAAGATTTTGTGGAGGCCCAAGAGGTGAGACCTCTTAAAGATTTTGTGGAGGCCCTAGAGGTGAGACCTCTTAAAGATTTTGTGCTAGGCCCAAGAGGTGGAGACCGTCTAAAGATTTTGTGGAGGCCCCAAGAGGTGAGACTCTTAAAGATTTTGTGCAGGCCCAAGAGGTGAGACCTCTTAAAGATTTGTGGAGGCCCAAGGAGGTGAGACCTCTTAAAGATTTGTGGAGGCCCAAGAGGTGAGACCTCTTAAAGATTTTGTGGAGCCCAAGAGGTGAGACCTCCTTAAAGATTTTGTGCGGCCCAAGAGGTGAGACTCTTAAAGATTTTGTGGACGCCAAGAGGTTGAGACCTCTTAAAGATTTTGTGCAGGCCCAAGAGGTGACACCTCTTAAGAGATTTTGTGGTAGGCCCAAGAAGGTGAGACCTCTTAAAGATTTTGTGGAGGCCCAAGAGGTGAGACCTCTTAAAGATTTTGGTGGAGGCCCAAGAGGTGAGACCTCTTAAAGATTTTGTGGAGGCCCCAAGACAGGTGCAGGACCCTTAAAGATTCTTTAAGGCAGGCCAAGAGGTGAAGGACCCTCTATAAAAAAGATTTTGTGGAGGCCCAAGCAGGTGAGAACCTCTAAAGAATTTTTAGTAGGAGGCCCCAAGAGGTGAGACCTCTTAAAGATTTTGTGGAAGGCCCAAGAACCGTCCGAGACCTCTTAAAGATTTTGTGCATTGGCCCAAGATGGTGGAATCACCTCTTTAAAGATTTGTTGGAGGCCCAAGAGTGTGAGACCTCTTAAAGATTTTGTGGAGGCCCAAGAGGTGAGACTCTTAAAGATTTTGTGGAGGCCAAGAGGTGAGACCTCTTAAAGATTTTGTGGAGGCCCAAGAGGTGAGACCTCTTAAAGATTTTGTGGAGGCCCAAGAGGTGAGACCTCTTAAAAGATTTTGTGGAGGCCCAAGAGGTGAGACCTCTTTAAAGACTCTTAAAGATTTTTGAGAGTGTAAAGGCTTTAAGGCCCAAGAGGTGAGACTCTCTTAAAAATTATGTGGAGGCCCAAGAGGTGAGACCTCTTAAAAAATTTGTGGAGGCCCAAGAGGTGAGACCTCTTAAACATTTTGTGCAGGCCCAAGAGGTGAGACCTCTTAAAGATTTTGTGGAGGCCCAAGAGGTGAGACCTCTTAAAGATTTTGTGCAGGCCCAAGAGGTGAGACCTCTTAAAGATTTTGTGGAGGCCCAAGAGGTGAGACCTCTTAAAGATTTTGTGGAGGCCCAAGAGGTGAGAGACCTCTTAAAGATTTTGTGGCAGGCCCAAGAGGTGAGACCTCTTAAAGATTTTGTGCAGGCCCAAGAGGTGAGACCTCTTAAAGATTTTGTGGAGGCCCAAGAGGTGAGACCTCTTAAAGATTTTGTGGAGGCCCAAGAGGTGAGACCTCTTAAAGATTTTGTGGCAGGCCCAAGAGGTGAGACCTCTTTAAAAATTATGTGGAGGCCCAAGAGGTGAGACCTCTTAAAGATTTTGTGGAGGCCCAAGAGGTGAGACCTCTTAAAGATTTTGTGGAGGCCAAGAGGTGAGACCTCTTAAAAGATTTTGTGGAGGGCCCAAGAGGTGAGACCTCTTAAAAGATTTTGTGGAGGCCCAAGAGGTGAGACCTCTTAAAAATTATGTGGAGGCCCAAGAGGTGAGACCTCTTAAAATTTGTGGAGGCCCAAGAGGTGAGACCTCTTAAAATTATGTGGAGGCCCAAGAGTGAGACCTCTTAAAGATTTTGTGGAGGCCCAAGAGGTGAGACC
>ONZH01021518.1:0-27050 GCA_900303285.1 Rhinella marina | reverse complement strand
TGCCAGCCATAGGTTGTACATAAACTAATAACAGGAAAAACAAAAAAAAATATTTTACAGGAGGGTCAACCGCAGACACTCCAAAACAATTTTACATGAGGGAGTGTCTCCCCGTCTGCCATCGTGTTCGGTCAGGCTGTCAGTAGGTACACCACCTCTGTCGTCCGCAGAAGCGGCCACTATGAGGAAGGCCACGGCAAGAACATCCCCTTTTCAATTGAGAGCAAGTGTAGAATTGTAGGAGGATGACACTTTTCTTCGGCAGTGGATTCACCTTCCCCTTTATCATTGCCAGACAACAGTTGGTGAAAAAGTAATTGGCAATGATGAAGAAAATGCAACGGTGCAGTGGACTGTCTGACGCAAAACCTATATATTCCCACCATGCCAGCCATGGGTTGTACATTAACTAATAACAGGGAAAACCAAAAAAATATTTTACAGGAAGGTCAACCGCAGACACTCCAAAACAATTTTACATGAGGGAGTGTCTCCCCATCTGCCATCGTGTTCGGTCAGGCTGTCAGTAGGTACACCGCCTCTGTCGTCCGCAGAAGCGGCCACTATGAGGAAGGCCACGGCAAGAACATCCCCTTTTCAATTGAGAGCAAGTGTAGAATTGCAAGAGGATGACACTTTTCTTCGGCAGTGGATTCACCTTCCCCTTTATCATTGCCAGACAACAGTTGGTGAAAAAGTAATTGGCAATGATGAAGAAAATGTAACGGTGCAGTGGACCGTCTGTGACGCAAAACCTATATATTCCCACCATGCCAGCCATGGGGTGTACATTAACTAATAACAGGGAAAACAAAAAAAAATATTTTACAGAAGGGTCAACTACAGACACTCCTAAACAATTTTTTAGGAGGGTCAACTTCGGACACTCCAAAACAAATTTTTGGGAGGCTCGCCTACAGACATTTGACTGCTACCTCAATCTAACTTGGTCACTTGTTGGTGTCACTACGCTGTCACCCTGTCACCATGATGTGTCAGGCTTATGCCTGCGTCGTGGGGAGGGGGATAGCACAGCAGTGCCAGCATGAGCAGTGGTGTCACCTGCAGGCGGTGATGGACCTTTGTTGCACCTAGTTGGGTGCTTCCCTAAAATGTGATGGGCATGTGTCTCGCCTTTCTTGGTCTGGGTGAGCACAATTGCCATGAGGGTAACCACCAGGCTGTTGCAGGAGAATTTGGGGTAATGGTGGGATTAGGCAGCCTCAGAGGCATCCATGCATGCTGCCCCTGCTGTTTCTTGTCCATTTCCGTGGTGTTTCCATCATTTTCTGATGTTTCCAGGTTTTCACCCAGCCTTCCCTAGGCAGAGCCTTGGTCACCTGCAAAAATGCTCGAGTCTCCCATTGACTTCAATGGGGTTCGTTACTCGAAACGAGCACCCGAGCATCGGGAAATGTTCGACTCGAATAACGAGCACCCAAGCATTTTAGTGCTCGCTCATCTCTAGTTATTATCTTTTGGCAAATATTTTAAAATGTCATAGAGACATATTAAATGTTTTAATCTGTAGGGGTCTTAGTGCTGAGACCACCACAATCCCTATAATATGTGATGAGACCACATGGATATTGTGCTCTTACTCTTTGGTACAGCGGGCTGAATAGAGACAGGCCCCCCAACTTCTATGGAGCATATCTCGTGCAGCCAGGAGAGCTCTATCTACACACTTTTTTCACTGTGTTCTAGGGATCGGTGATGTTCTCAGTCCTCAGCCACCCACCGACCAAAACTTTTTATGCCTCTATGTAGGGCTGTATTTGGAGCTCATGCTTCCCTAGGCACTCTGGTTGAATACGTCCCCATTAACCACCTAACTGTTTTGCCCAAGTCCAGCTCGGGAAGTGTGAAAAGTAGCTAACTTGAGGGGTGCTTTAGATGCTGCTGTCCCTTGAATGGTAGCAGCTAGGAACATGCAACTGGTCTTGTTTGAAAGCTGACAGTCCACGCAACATAGGAGAAATCACTGTTAGAAATCAAGTCAGGAATAATAGCGAGTAAAACCTGTTTTTACTTTCACTTTCAGCTGCATTCACAGCATCCCTATTTCTATCAGTGATATCTTCCTCTGTCCTGAACATATTGTTGTCATTCTGGTATTGTCTGAAAGCTTGGAATGTCTGCTTTTAAACAAGTCTAGTTGTATGTTTCTAGCTGCTACTATTCAGGAGGTAGCAGCATCTAAAGCAGCCCTCCCCCCTCCAGTTAGCTACTTTTCCCACTGCTGGAGCTGGACTCTGGCAAATCAGTTAGGGGGCTAATGGCACAATTATGCTTTCCAGTTACAGTCATGATTCGCTGGTTTCTCCACAAGTATCATAATAAAGTGGTCTGTGTTATGATAGTAGAAGATAATAAAGCTATTGTTTATCATTGCACAAAGCCATAAAAATATTTATAGCTGGTTCTTATGGAAAGAAATCACATCTAACAAAAACAAACCCTCTTCCCTCAAGCGAACCCCTAATTTATGGTCAAAAAAGGCCATGAGCAGGGGCGGAGCCTGACCGCACAGTGCAATGGCCGTGTAGTTCAGCATCTCCGCACAGACACGGTGCCATTCAGCTTCAGAAGCGCCCACACCCTGCCCAAAATGGTCAAGATCTGCAAGGATAAGACTAGGGACTCTGCTATCGCACTGGGGGCCACTAAACAACAAGACATGGAGAAATTCCTGCACAAGAAAGCAGCTCCCAGCCCGTGACACACGTCCAAGATGCTGCAGATTCCCGCCACTGATGCAGAGGGCGACTCAGATACAGACGCAGACAGCCTAGCTCCACAGACGGGGGACCAGGAACCCATCACAAAAGCGTATTTAAAGAAGACTATACTTCATGCCCTTAATCCTATGCTACAGTAGCTCTCAGAGATCAAAAAGGAGATACAGACTATAGGCTATAATGTGGATCAGGTGGAGATCCACTCTATGGCCTATGTACGAATCAAGGGTTTACCAGAGAAATATCCCAACGAGGCCTTGGAAGGTGTGGCGCAGCAAATATTTGCTTCTATCCTGGGCTCTGAAAGAGCAGCCAAGATTATCATAGAGCAAATACACACAGCGCTCCGTCTCTCTCCGAAAGAAGGTGAGCCAGCTAGGGATGTTATATGCGGATTGCTGAGCTTTGTAGACAATGCAATTGTCACCCTACACTGTTTTGTTTTGCCTGCCATTTTTGACTTAATTTGCAGTGGGGGGTTTTCTGCCAAATATTCTCCTTGAACTGAACCAGGGGTTCCTATACAACATGAACCTTTCGCAATAGTACAGGTTTCTCTATGATACCCCTTCGGCTTTATTTCTAGGTAGTCTGTGGGTTAAATTATCTATTATATATGGGGAGTGGATACACTGTGCCTCGGCTCTCCATCTCCCATCCTCACAATAACTAGGATACTAATCTCAGGGTATGCGTTCCACGTTGGAAATTGGAACGCATACCCTGAGATTAGTATCCTAGTTATTGTGTTTAGTCTTTCAGTGTGGTTACAGGGGAATGGCAGGCTTTCTTTCAGGAGTGATTAATACTGAGGCGTGGATGGGAAATCCTGGAGTGGTTTTCTCTGAAAAAGAATTACCCATCTCACAGACAACCAGTATTACATCAGCATTTAAGCAAGTAACTAGGATATATAAAAACTATATTAGATCCTGGTGGGAGGTTCAAACTTTAGATACTTATATAAGAAACAAAATTGTACCAAGAGGTTTGCATAATCCGATCACCCCAGCGGCATATTTGAGATCGAGTGAATTTTTAAAGAAATGGGAAAAAGAGTCGATCGAATCCTCAATTAGGCTTATGAAGTTGCTGCTGGAGGAGGAAAGAACTTTATTGATAGCCTCTGAGACTGAGTTGTAAGAGGGAATCGAACAGGTCAAAAAGTTCAGCACACATACAGAATTTAGCAAAAAAGAAACCAATTTGCAACAATCGGTTGAGAAATACACTGCCCACCTAAAAGAGAAAAAGCATCTCTTGTTTAATAGAGATATTAAAGATTTTAACCCCTTCATGACAGCCATTTTTCACCTTAAGGACCAGGCCAAATTTTGGAAATATGACATGTGTCACTTTATGTGGTAATAGCTTTGAAACACTTTTACTTATCCAAGCCGTTCTGAGATTGTTTTCTTGTGACACATTGTACTCCACGACAATGGTAAATTTGAGTCAATATAAATCGCCTTTATTTATAAAAAAATCCTAAATTTACAGAAAATTTGGAAAAATTTGTAATTTTCAAACTTTGAATTTCTATGCTTTTAAGGCAGATAGTGATCCCTCACAAAATAGTTATTATTTTACATTTCCCATATGTCTACTTTATGTTACCATCATTTTGTAGATGTAATTTTATTTTTTGGGGACGTTAGAAGGCTTAGAATTTTAGAAGTAATTCTTAAAATTTTTAAGAAATTTTCCAAAACCATTTTTTTTAAGCAACAGTTCAGTTCTGAAGTTATTTTGTGGGGCTATCATAATAGAAACCACCAAAAATGACCCCATTTTAGAAACTACACCCCTCAAGGTTTTCAAAACGAATTTTACTAACTTTGTTAACCCTTTATGTATTCCACAAGATTTAAAGGAAAATGGAGATGACATTTCAAAATTTCATTTTTTTTGGCAGATTTTCCATTTTAATCCATTTTTTTCCTGTAACACATCAAGGGTTAATAGCCAAACAAAACTCAAAAACTATTACCCTGATTCTGCGATTTACAGAAACACCCCACATGTGGTAGTAAACTGCTGTGTGGGCACACAGCAGGGCGCAGAAGGAAAGGTGCGCCAGATGGTTTTTGGAGGGCAAATTTTGCTGGATTGGTTTTCAGACTCCATGTCCCATTTGAGGCCCCCCTGATGCACCCCTACAGTAGAAACAACCAAACAGTGCCTGTATTTTGGAAACTAAGGGATAAGGTGACAGTGTTATTGATACTATTTTGGGGTACATATGATTTTTGATCGCTTTATATTACACTTTTTGTTAGGCAAGGTATCCAAAAATGCCTGTTCTGGCTCAGTTTTTTTTTTTTGTACAGTGTTCATCTGACAGGTTAGATCATGTGCTATTTTTATAGAGCAGGTTTTTACGGACGTGGCGATACCTAACATGTATAGTTTTCTTTATTTATTTAAGTTTTACACAATATCATCATTTTTGAAACAAAAAAATCATGTTTTAGTCTGTCCCTTGTCTGAGAGCTATAGTTTTTTTATTTTTTGGGCAATTGTCTCAGGTAGGGGCTCATTTTTTGCGGGAAGAAGTGACGGTTAGATTGGTACTATTTTAAGGGGCATACGCCTTTTTGATCGCTTGCGATTGCACTTTTTGTGATGTAAAGTGACAAAAAAAATGGCTTTTTTGACCCTGTTTTTATTTTATTTTTTTTACTGTGTTCACCTGAGGGGTTAACTCATGTGATATTTTTATAGAGCAGGTTTTTACGGACGTGACGATACCTAACATTTATAGTTTTCTTTATTAATTTAAGTTTTACACAATAATATCATTTTTGAAACAAAAAAATCATGTTTTAGTCTGTCCCTTGTCTGAGAGCTGTAGTTCTTTTATTTTTTGGGCAATTGTCTCAGGTAGGGGCTCATTTTTTGCGGGAAGAGGTGACGGTTAGATTGGTACTATTTTGAGGGGCATACGCCTTTTTGATCGCTTGTGATTGTCACTTTATCACTTTATTATCACTTTTTGTGATATAAAGTGACAAAAATGGCTTTTTTTACACTGTTTTTATTTTATTTCTTTTACCGTGTTCACCTGAGGGGTCGGGACATGTGATATTTTTGTAGAGCAGGTTGTTACGAACGTGGTGATACCTAACATGATTGGGATATTTTTTTCTTTTTTTACTAATTTCAAATTTAAGTATTGGGGGAAAAATAGGATTTTTTTTAACTTTTTTTTAAACTTTTTTTTAACTTTTTTTTTATTTTTTTACACTTTTTTTTACACGTTTTTTTTAGACTCAGACCCACTTGGTTCTTGAAGAACCAGTGGATCTGATTGTTTATAATACACTATATAGTGTACTGTAGTGTATTGTCACTCAGTCTAAGCCTTCTCAGGCTCCTGCTTTAGCTCCTGCCAGCACCGATGTCAGCAGTTTCAAGCAGAGTATCAGCTGTATGCTGATACTCTGCTTGCAAACGCTCGGCCATCCTGAAAAATCATTGCGGGCGGCACTCCCGCCGCAGCCGCCCGCACATCGCCCGCCCGCTCATTATATCATACATGGTGACAGTTTAATGTAATGACGGGTATACTCGTCATATATCAGCCGCCCGCACATCGCCCGCCCGCTCATTATAGCAGACATGGTGACAGTTTAATGTAATGACGGGTATACTCGTCATGGAGCGCTAAATAGCAGTGCTCCATGACGTGTATACTCGTCATATAGCGGGAAGGGGTTAAGGAGGGTAAAATTTTTGACTATAAATCGAAACAGAATAATGCCCTAGAACTGGACATGGACGTGTCCTCTTCCGAGTTCGAAACCGAATCTGAACAAGCCACAACAGGGGACGGTTCAAATAGTCAGAGTCATCGCAGACCATTTGCCAACAGAGGGCGAGGTAGACGGGGCACGGAGAGAAAGAATACAAGGGGGAGGGGAGGTTTATTAGACAGTACCCCCCCCCCCCAGTTTCGCAATACATGCTCTGGAACAAGAAATAACTACTCCTGGGTTATCACATCAGTGTGACGAATTGCAAGTAGTGAACCTGTCCGCTCGCACCCTATCAAACATCGAAATGCAGGTCTTGCGTAAAGACCTCTCGTTCTTACCCATCCGGAGATTCGATCTATTTGGCTGGGTTAAGGACTTGCACCTTTTTGCGTGTAAATTAAAATGGTGCAAATTCTTTGCTACTCATGATCGTCGTAAGTGTGCTGAACTAGGTATTGAGGAGCAAGATCTCCAGGATGTTCAATTACTGGCTGACCTTTACTCTGAAGGACAGCGTGACCCTGGGGACGGTCCTTTCACAACATTACATCTTCCCTTAAATAAGTTTCCACCTCTCAGTGATAACACACCTATTGAGACGTTTGTGTCTGTAGTTACCAATAAGCTTCGATCTTTGGAGGGACATCTCACAGGATCGGACAACATGAGCTTAGCTGAGAAGGAAGCACTGACAGTACTAGAGCAGAACAAAAACATCATTATAAAACCATCAGACAAAGGCGGAAATATTGTAATTTTAAGTCATGAACAATATACAAATATGTGCCTCCGGATTCTAAATGATAAGCAGATCTATAAACGGCTGCCATCGGATCCTACGTCCGAATTCAAGAAGGAACTATCTGGCATTTTAAATAAGGTGTTGGAAAGTAACCTTATTAGCAAATCAGAACTTGCATACCTTCTACCGGATTTCCCGATTTTAGCGGCATTTTACAGCCTGCCGAAATTACACAAGGATTGTAACCCTCTCAAGGGGAGACCGATTGTCTCTGGCATAGGCAGCCTCGCATCTAATATCAGAACATATGTTGATAAGATTTTAAGACCGTTTGTGATAGGCTTTCCCTCCTATGTCAGAGATACCATGGATGTTCTTGGGAGACTAAACGGCATCTATTGTGATGAAGGCACACTATTGGCTAGCCTGGATGTTGAGGCCCTCTACAGTTTAATTCCTCACGATCTTGGATGTAGAGCGGTCCTCAATTTCCTCCAACGGGGGGGGGGACATCTGGGATGCCATAACTTGTTCCTGATGGAATTATTGCAATTTATCTTGACCCTCAACATCTTTGTTTTTGACGGCCAGATCTTCCACCAGCTCAGGGAAGTTGTAATGGGGAGCCCCTGTGCCCCCACCTTTACAAATCTCTACCTGGGCTGGTGGGAGAGAGAGGTGGTATTTAGTGAAACCCTGGAACATTTTATGTCATCAATCCCACTGTGGCTCAGATACATCGATGATGTATTGCTCTTATGGAAATGTAGTAAAACACAATTCCATGAGTTTGTCTCTGCCCTCAATGCAAACAAACTAGGCCTGTATTTTACATCAGAGATTCAGGATAAACAATCGCTTTTCTGGACCTACTTGTGACCATCAATGACTCTGGTCGGATTTCCACAAATGTATTCAGAAAACCCACGGCCACGAATAATCTATTGGCCTGGTACAGTGGTCATCCGATTGCCCTCAAAAGGGGCATTCCTAAGGGCCAATATTTGAGGGTCCGCAGGAATTGTTCAGAGATAGCAGGGTTCAGATCAGCGGCACAGGACCTATGACGGAGATTCTTGCATCGGGGGTATCCACAGCACGTCCTTAGCCAGGCGTACCAACATTCACTGAGCTCCAACAGGGAGCAGTTGCTTTGTCCCAAGTCTAGGGACACACAGACGGATATAGTCAGAATTATTGGGACATATGATAGAGCACATTCAGAGATCCGTCAAATTTTGACTGAACACTGGGATATACTTTTATCGGATCCTGATATCGGAAATTTTATCTCTAGCTTTCCAGCCATCACATACCGTCAGAGTCAGAACCTACACGATCGACTGGTCCGCAGTTTTTATTAGAGGCTGACCCCCCAACCATGGCTGAGGAATCCCATGGTTGGCACTTTTCCTTGTGGATCGTGCAAGTTTTGCGGTTTGATTACCAGAGGGAAGTCCTTTTATGGGAATAATACAAATAATCCCTATTTCATAAGATCATTTATTAACTGCAAAGCGATAGGGGTTGTGTACCTCCTAACTTGCGCCTGCAACATCAAATATGTGGGTAAAACCAAGCGAGAATTTAGGAGAAGAATTGGGGAGCATATTTCCAATATCAAGAAGGCAAATGATACGCCTATTGCCCGACACATACTGGATTGCCACGACGGTAAGGTGGGATGTGTGAAATTCCAGGGCATTGAGCATGCAAAAAGATCTCAAAGAGGAGGCGATTTGGACCGCCTTCTTTTGCAAAAGGAAGCACAATGGATATTCAGGCTCAACACAGTGAAGCCTATGGGGCTGAATGATGCAAAATCTTTTGCATCGTTCATTTAGAAGATCTTCTTCCTGAGGTTTATTGAGGCCTTTCATGTATTCACATTTGACACGTTTTTTTCATCTTCCAGGCATAATTTTTTCCACCTCTATTTATTTTTACAACATTGATGTCTAATACCAATAGCTGCTCTTACTATATCAGTGTCTTTCTGATATTCTGCATAGGTATTAGTCATTATCACTAACATTCTTTTTTGTTTGATTATGCAGTGATAATGTTTCATTTCTGCAACATATGTCACTGTAGGCTTATTAATAATAATCTCTAACATTCTACTGTGCTTTGATGTGTAGTTACTATGTTTCATTTAAGTAACACATGTTACTGCAAGCTCATTAATAATATCATCTGGGTCTCTCCCATCTTAGTTTCCCCTTTAAGCATTCCTCTCCATATGTTTCAGTTATGAGCCGCCTTTGAATTTCCCTATCATTAAACATACAGCGCTGACTTGCGCTTACCACTGGGTGCTGATACGATATGCTTTCTTCCCCGGCCCATTGACACAATAGACAGAGCGCTCGGTCCCTCTGATTGACCTGTAGGCAAGATGACGCACCTCAGGGGGCGGGATCATCCCTTTTTAACCCGACGCGCACGCAGCCGTTTACGGCCACTACAGCGCCGATACCTATACCATCGGCATGCTGCCACACCAGGCAGCGTTCACCAACCTAGTTCTGTGACTCCTCTTTAGGATAGGCTCCTGATGAAGTGTTCTATTAAACACAGATTGAGCCGCGATCTAGGAGGGCACAAGGTGGCATGCCTGTGAAACCTATGGCAGTCCACCTCAGTTGTTACTAAGAGTGTACAGGTTAGGGATCAGTGTTGATGCCGGGAGCGAGTTGTATGAACCACACTAATTGATCCCTGGCTTTTATGTGTGAAGTGAGGCTAGATATATCACACATCATTCTAGGTATCGCACACCAGTGTACAATTAGGTGTGCTGTACTTTGTGTGCTTCACTCACACTATATTGGATCACATATTGTTTAGTGAGATTAGTGCACATCTGGACCTTCTTCTCACAAACCATAACCATATGATTTTATGGAAAGGTTCAATTAGGGTATTTTCCCCAAATTTATATTTACCTCGTATTTACTTTATTCAAATATTTTTTGTTTTGGTCCTTTTTAGTGTTCTATTTAGTTTCATATCTCCCATCCTCACTTTAATTTCCTTGCTATCTATCTCTCTCCTTTTCCATTCTATTTATTCTTCCTTCCACTCTTTCGGATACTTTTGGTACCGTTTGCATTTATATTCACTATTGTACTTGTTTTTGTGCTAACTGGCAATGCTGTGCTTGCATTTGCCCTTGTTTGTGCTTTATTTTGTTTTGCCAATGCCATGCGAGCACGCTCCTCATTTCATGTGAATCAGTCCTCTTATCACACTTATAAATGGCAGACCTTATAGTATGCACATATAATGTGAAGGGTCTAAATTCACTTACTAAATGCAGCCATCTATTGTCATTATTGAGGAAAGATATCAGGAAAGGTATCAGTTTTGATGTTACAGGAAACACATTTTAAAACGCACAAAATATGGAAATTACCTACTTATTGCTTCTCTTCCAGGTCCCATCATACTAATGATTCTTCTGCTTCAAAGGGTGTCTCCATCGCCTTCCACAGAGAGATCCCATTTATCTGTATATCACAATATCAAGGTAGGATTGGCACATCTGTATATACATTTGCAAATGTATACATCCCGAACACCTCACAAATTACCTTAATGTTGAGGAAATTGGAGGATCTACAGACATTTGCACAGGACCCTAACATATTAGGTGGAGACTTCAACCTGGTGTTAAATCCTTTGTTGGATGCATCCACGAAACGTTCCATGCAGTCCAGAACAAGCCTCCACAGACTTTGCAATCGCTTACAGTTGCTGGATCTCTCGAAAGCTTGGAGGTCTTTACATCCAACAGACCTAGACTACACCTTTTTCTCCGCACCACACAACTCTCACCAATGTCTGGATTATCTTTTTATACATGTTAGCATTCTCCTGGCCCTTAAAAATGCTGACATAGGTCCACATTTTCTGACCACTCACCAGTCACCAGTATTTATGTGCCTATCTGTCGCAGATCTACCAAGAAAGGACTGGACCTGGCACCTTAATGAAACCTTATTAGAAACAAAGACGATGTTGCCTATCCTACCTGCCCGCTCTGGTTCTTTTTTTATGTTAGATTATTTTTTTATGTTAGATTTACAGCATGGGTAAAATTGTTATATGGTAAACCGAAAGCTCGTGTAAGGACAAATGGATTGCCGTCAGATGCATTCACACTAGAACGAGGCACACGCCAAGACTGCCCATTATCATCTTTACATCTTTACTATTGTTCCACTATCTGTGACAGCCCATGCACAGACCCTCTGGGACTATAAAACCGCAGTGGAGGACTGGGTCATACAGGTACTCGACCACCCTAAGCCGGGAGATCCTTCATTGGAACGGAGAAAGGGAACTGTGGTTTGGTTTTCTGTTGGGAGAGGGTCTGGCTTCCTGCCAGATGATGAGGAAGGAAAGGAATATTTTGTGGGCCGCAGGTCAGTGAAACAACCGTACCTGCCACAACATCGGCATAGCCTGTACGTGGGGGATCAGGTGGAGTACACCCCCATGGCGTCCCTGAAAGGCCCATTTGCGACCGCGGTTATCCTCCTTTCAAAGCCTCTGGTGCCTACAACGGAACCAGAAGTGTGGCCAGATGAACCACCAGGTCCAGGACACTTGCGCTGCCTGCAGGAGTTCCCAGATGGCGTCCTCCGGTTCAGGAAAAGCCACAGCCTCAGCCGGACCCTCTGATTCCTGGATTGCCAGCACCACCACCACCACCACCACAGTCCTTACAGCTGGGTCAGCTGACCACGTTATCGTTCACCTTCCAATCCACGTGGTCCACCAATACCAGCTGCCGTGGAAGATGAAGCCAGGAGCAGCAGTTCCTGGGTGAAACCTTTCTGCAACCGCTGCAGACGGAAGTCCTTACCCTTGCTGACCCGGCAGGAGCATCCGGAAAAGCGAAAATGGCTGCAGCCTGCATCACCACCACCCGGACCCGATCAAGTCCAACTTCAGGAAGAAGAGGGCACTGGAGAACCACCACCGCAGCGAGCATGGCCTACAAGAGGCAGGAGCATCCTCTGATGAGCTTCAGCAGCAGCTCAAGCGAGGAGGACTTCAGGTCCCTCATATGAGGAACCCAACTACTGGCAGTGTCAAGGACACTGCAGAAGGACCTATGGGAGCCACACCATGGACTGCACCTGATGAGTGAGATGCTAGTTGGCAGTTGTTTTTGTTTAGTTTCTGTTGCCCCCGTTTGACTCTCACCCAGATGGGCATGGCTGTCAGGACTTCCCCCATTCTGCAGAAATTTCCCTGTTGAGCCAAAGTGCGCCTATTTTCCTTTTTACCCCCTTCTCAGGTTATTTGGGAGCCCCCATTGGCAGAAAGGATTCTCTATGTGCTGCTTTTTAATGTAATGTATTGCCCCCATTTGAATCTCACTGAGCTGGAGTGGACATGGCTGTCAGTCAGGACTCCACCTGACTTCCCCCATTCTGCAGAAAGGTCCCAGTTGCGCCTAAGCCTATTTTCCTTTTTACCCCCTTCTCAAGTTATTTGGGAGCCCCCTTTTCCAAAAAGGTTTTCTATTTGCTGCTATTCTCTATTAGCCATGTGGATTACACATTACCTGTTTGGATTACAATTTCACCTAACGTGGATTACAATTGAATTTTGGAATACGTGTTCCAGACAGATAGTGTTTTATCATGCCAACTAGGATCCATAAGGAGAGACTCAAACGCATATCTGAGCCTTTTACGCTTGCAAATGTGAAATTGATTGCACTAAAATGTTTGTATACTTATGTCTTTTCTGTATTTTAGCTACACTGTTTTTAATGGTTCTGCACTTTAGCCTATTGTGTGTATTCTTTTACTGGTACTGCAATGTGTCCTATTATGCACTTATTGTACTGTGTTTTTAGTAAATTATTCACTTATTGATAGCTAGCAGCAGTGAGCACCGTATTTTTCTAGTTCATATGGACTGCCTCTAAAGATTATCTGCCGCGGCCTAGCCTCGTGCGTATGACGCAATCGCGCATCAAAAGTACGCACTTTTGTACGCTAATGCTTAGGTATTGCGTACTTTTAACTACGCTGACTGTACGTAATTTGGGCAGGAATGTTCGCAAAAAACGTGTATTTTTTTACGTAGATTCGACTAATAAGTTAGTTTAAATATGAATCTTACAAAGAAAAAAAGAGAAATTTCAGTCAGCACATCCCAGAGTGCAGGTGCTGGTTGCTATGGCTAAATACATGTCAAAGGAAAATACATAGATTGCAACCGCATGCCTGTTAGGCCAAGGAGCCCCTTTTTAAATAATAAAGTGACTCTGCCCTAAGGCAGAGCCACTGGGGATCACTGGACTCAGATCCTGAGTCACCCGAGCAGGGCAACCCAGGAACCAAGCAGCCGGAAAGGCAAGCTCCCGAAGGAGGACAGGGGATGAGCCCCAATGCCCGAAGGGGACGTGTGCACAGGCACACACTAATGAGCTCCCGAAGGAGGATAGGGGATGAGCCCCAGTGCCCGGAAGGCAAATGCGCACAAGCACTCAATGCGCTCGAGTCTGGGACCTGAGCGCAGGATACCCAGCTCTCAATCGGACCACGTGTGCCGAGTTCCGCGCCTCCCGAAGGAGGTTGCAGCCCAACACACAATGTGGCCTTCAAACACACACACTGGCATACACTAGGATAGTGGAACATAGACTGTTACCACACAACTCCTGCCTAGACCACAGACTACACCTAGTGTGCAACCAAGGTCCTAGTCACGAAGCAGAGCGACCGGGTCTCTAGCTTAACAAAGCAACAACAAGGCACCGGCGCCTGCTGCCAATACTGAGGGGTTTTTATAGTGAAGCAACCAATTAACAGGGCAGTGCTTCCTGTGCAGGACTGGCGAATGTGACATCACCTGTAGCCTCGAAGTATGGGCACATGATCACTTCCTGGCGAAAGTGACATCACAGGCAGGGTCAAGGTCAGAGCTTATGACCACTTCCTGTATCTGAACCAAAACACAGTGTCTTAAAGCGAGTGTCGTAATTAGACTGCAAGCGCGCGCACGGCGTCGGTGCCCGCGCCTTACAGTACCCCCCCCTCAGGGCCCTCCCTCCTCCTCCAAAAGGCCGCAATCAGATCTGGGGCATTCAAATTATCCTCTGGCTCCCAGGTCCGTTCTTCAGGGCCGAATCCCACCCAGTCCACCAGATAGGACGTGACACCTCGTATAGTCCTAGGGTCAAGGATCTCCTGTACCTCGTACTCGGCCTCAACGGTTTCGAGCTCCTCTTGTAAAGGAGGAGAGAACCTATTCAGCCGTACAGGTTTGAGAAGGGAGACATGAAAGGAATTTACGACTCTCCATGACAGAGGCAGTTTAATACGATAGGTGACTGGGTTAATTCGGGACAGTACCCGAAAAGGACCGAGAAAACGGGGCGCAAATTTCAAAGACGCCACACGGAGCCGAATGTATTTTGAGGAAAGCCAGACCAGATCTCCAGGCGCGAATTCCGGGCCGCTGGAACGTCTGCGATCAGCATGACGCTTCATTTTGGTCTTGGAAGCAGCCAAGGAGGACTGGGTCTGTTGCCAGACATCTCGCAGATGTGTGGCGAAATCCGCAACAGCGGGCATCTCTGCCGTGACGGGCAAAGGAAGAGGAAGGCGGGGATGTTGTCCATTCTGGACAAAGAAGGGGGTTTTCCCCACAGCGTCGGACACAGAATTATTTACTGCAAATTCTGCCCAGGCCAACAGCTCAGACCAGTTATCGTGCCTTGCGGAAATAAAATGTCGCAAGTAAATTTGGAAATAATTCCGCCAAGTGAGGCGCAGAGGGCAACCCTGGCAGCGCAACAAAGTGGCATACGTGGGAAAATAGATCAGTAACGATCCAGACCACGGTATTTCCTTCCGAGGAAGGAAGCCCCGTCAAGAAGTCCATGGCGATGTCCTGCCAGGGACTTTCAGGGACTTGCAGAGGCATCAACAAGCCCGAGGGTCTCTGGCGGACCGGCTTATTACGGGCACAGGAGATGCACCCCAGGGTAAAAGCCCGAACATCCCGACTGAGACCTGGCCACCAATAGTGCCAAGAAATTAACTCCATCGTTCTTTTGGGACCTGGGTGTCCAGCCAGACGAGAATTATGGCCCCAAGAGAGGATCTCCTCTGTGCAAGCGGGTGGCACATACGTCTTACCCGGAGGCAGCTGGCGCAGACCAATAGGGTTCACAGGTAGAAGCTTTTCTGCCGGGATGATGGGACGAACCTCAGGCTCAGTACCATGGGCATCAAAAGAGCGGGACAAAGCATCCGCTTTGACATTCTTGTCCCTGTTCACAAAGTGTAAAACAAAATTAAAACGAGAAAAGAAAAGAGCCCATCTCGCCTGTCGAGCGTTAAGCCTCTGAGCAGATTGGAGATACAAGAGATTCTTGTGATCGGTGAAGATCACAACGGGAAACCTGGCCCCCTCCAGGAGATGTCTCCATTCCTCTAAAGCCAGTTTGATGGCCAGTAGTTCCCGATCTCCTATGCAATAATTCTGCTCAGCAGGATTAAAGGCCTTGGAGAAAAAGCCACAGGACAGTTTAGTCCCTTTGCCATCCTTTTGGTAGAGAAAAGCTCCAGCCCCTACAGATGACGCATCCACCTCCACGAAGAAGGGGCGTTGGGGGTCTGGGCGATGAATCACTGTGGCCGACAGGAAGGCCTCCTTCAGCGCAATGAAGGCATGCTCCGCCTCCGACGACCATTTACTAGGATTAGCCCCTTTGCGAGTCAATGCAGTGAGAGGAGCCACCAGAGAAGAGAAATGGGGAATGAACTTCCTATAATAATTGGCGAACCCCAGAAACCTCTGGACCACCTTTAAAGACTGCGGTTTGGGCCAAGCCATGATGGACCTGAATTTTTCGGGGTCCATTTGAAGCCCCTGTGCTGAAACTATGTAGCCAAGAAAGGCCAACTGGGTCTTCTCGAACTCGCACTTCTCTAATTTGGCGTACAAATGGTTACTCCGAAGGCGGTGCAACA
This sequence comes from Rhinella marina, assembly GCA_900303285.1. Taxonomy (NCBI): domain Eukaryota; kingdom Metazoa; phylum Chordata; class Amphibia; order Anura; family Bufonidae; genus Rhinella; species Rhinella marina. The sequence goes on along the minus strand of ONZH01021518.1, from coordinate 10,801 downwards.
CCTCCTTCACCATGTGCCTGTGGGTAGATAAGTCGCGAGAAAACACCAGAATGTCGTCCAAATAGACCACCACAGCGGTAGTCAAGAGATCCCTAAATATGTCGTTCAGGAAGTCCTGAAACACCGCTGGAGCATTACAGAGGCCAAAGGGCATAACCTGGTATTCATAATGACCGTCTCTGGTGTTAAATGCGGTTTTCCACTCATCACCCTCCCGAATACGGATCAGGTTATATGCCCCGCGCAGGTCTAGTTTGGAAAAGACCGTTGCGCCCTGAAACCGATCAAATAATTCGGAGGAGGGGAAGCGGGTATTTATTTTTTACGGTGATGTCGTTAAGACCCCTATAGTCAATACACGGTCGCAAGGACCCATCTTTTTTAGAAACGAAAAAGAAACCAGCCCCAGCAGGGGAGCTGGATTTTCGTATGAACCCCTTCTCAAGGTTCTCTTTAATATAAGCTGACATAGCTTCGGTCTCCGGTACAGACAGAGGGTACACTCTACCATGGGGCGGAGTAGACCCCGGTACCAACTCGATGGCACAGTCGTAGGGACGATGTATGGGTAGAGTGTCAGCCCCCTTCTTACAGAAGACGTCAGCAAAAGCCGCGTATTGCGCAGGTAACCCCTGAAGCTCAGCTGGGAGGGGCGGTGTCTCTACAGAGATCACCCTCGTCATGCACTTGTCCTGACAGTAAGGACCCCACTGCTTGACCTCACCGGTGGTCCAATCCAGTGTGGGAGCGTGTAGTCTCAGCCATGGAAGGCCCAAGAGGATTGGGTCCACAGACTGAGGTAATACTAGGAGTGAAATGATCTCCTTATGTAAGGCTCCTATCTGGATCTCGACAGGAACTGTGCGGTGTGTGATGCACCTGCCTAATTTGGAGCCGTCCACCACAGTGATGTTCATACTGGTGGCCAGAGGTTTGATAGGAATTCCGAGCTTCTGGGTCCACTTACGTGAAATAAAATTACCAGAAGCACCGGAATCAATAAAGGCTCTGGTTGGCGTGATCTTCCCATTTACCCCGATCAAGAAGGGAAGTGTGCATTTTGTGGAGGTTTGTACGATCTCACCTAGGGGAATACCTCCCACTGACCCTAGGTGCACCCGTTTCCCGACTTCTGAGGACAATGGGGAGCAATGTGGCCTGGTTTCCTACAAAAATAGCAAACCACCCCAGACCTGCGGGGACCGAGTCTGTCTATCTCCATAGGTTCTTCAGGAGGAACCACAGGCCTGGAAAACATCGGAGCCAGCCGACCCCGTCTCCGCTCAGTAGCTAGCTCGAGACGGCGTTCGGACAGACGGCGGTCAATCCTTATGGCCAGATCGATGAGACCACGAAGAGTACCTGGTCTCTCTCTACCTGCCAGCTCGTCCTTGATGGACGGACTTAAGCTGGCGGAGAAAATCGCTAGCAAGGGAGCATCTTGCCATGCCAACTCGGACGCCAGGGTTCGGAAACGGATGGCGTATTGTGAAACCGAGTCCGTTCCCTGGCGTAGCTCCAGAAGGCAGGAGCTGGCGGTAACCAGAGGATCAGGTCCCTGGAACACCTCTCTAAAGCAGGACAAAAAGAGAGGTAGGGAAACCACACATGGATCAACTCTCTCCCATAGAGGGGTAGCCCAAGCCAGTGCCTGCCCGGATAAGAGGGATATTATGAATGCCACTTTGGTGTGGTCATCCAAAAAACTGTCTGGGTTCAATTGAAAGTGGATCAGGCACTGACTTAAGAATCCCCGACACTCCTGCTGTTCCCCACTGAATCGTACGGGCAGAAATAACTTAGGCAGTCGGTGAATAGCCACGGGAACCTGTGGACATACCGAAGCAGCAGCGGAGTTGGAAGTAGCGGCAGCCTGCTGCTCCATGGCCTGCAACCGACCGTCTATGGTGGACAGCAATTCCGTGCTAGGCGCCGAGAGGGCGGCAGCACGTTGCTCCATCTCCTGCATGCGTTGTTCCCATAGTTTGATGTATGCCTGCATGGAGGGAGTCAGAGACATAGCACCGGCGGATCCCTGGCCGGTGCCTACTGTTAGGCCAAGGAGCCCCTTTTTAAATAATAAAGTGACTCTGCCCTAAGGCAGAGCCACTGGGGATCACTGGACTCAGATCCTGAGTCACCCGAGCAGGGCAACCCAGGAACCAAGCAGCCGGAAAGGCAAGCTCCCGAAGGAGGACAGGGGATGAGCCCCAATGCCCGAAGGGCACGTGTGCACAGGCACACACTAATGAGCTCCCGAAGGAGGATAGGGGATGAGCCCCAGTGCCCGGAAGGCAAATGCGCACAAGCACTCAATGCGCTCGAGTCTGGGACCTGAGCGCAGGATACCCAGCTCTCAATAGGACTACATGTGCCGAGTTCCGCGCCTCCCGAAGGAGGTTGCAGCCCAACACACAATGTGGCCTTCAAACACACACACTGGCATACACTAGGATAGTGGAACATAGACTGGAACCACACAACTCCTGCCTAGACCACAGACTACACCTAGTGTGCAACCAAGGTCCTAGTCACGAAGCAGAGCGACCAGGTCTCTAGCTTAGCAAAGCAACAACAAGGCACCGGCGCCTGCTGCCAATACTGAGGGGTTTTTATAGTGAAGCAACCAATTAACAGGGCGGTGCTTCCTGTGCAGGACTGGCGGATGTGACATCACCTGTAGCCTAGAAGTATGGGCACATGATCACTTCCTGGCGGAAGTGATATCACAGGCAGGGTCAAGGTCAGAGCTTATGACCACTTCCTGTGTCTGAACCAAAACACAGTGTCTTAAAGCGACAGTGTCGTAATTAGACTGCAAGCGCGCGCGCGCACGGCGTCGGTGCCCGCGCCTTACAATGCCGCTACCAGATAAAGCACAAAATGCCATAGTGATATAAAGTATTCCAAAGCTCATGCTATGCTTGTTTAATAAATCAGAGACTCTTGGCAAATATATTTCGTACAAAATTATCTGAGCCCATTCACCGAAATCGTCAAGGTGTTCTCTGCAGAATGGGAACCTAACACTATCTCCTACCTGTTACGTGCCAGACTTGGCTTCCATATAATCAGGGGGTGTTTTGTTCCACATGCATGTAGTATCCACTCTGCCCTTTGCCATTTGCTGACATGTATTTAGCCATAGCAACCAGCACCTGCACTCTGGGATGTGCTGACTGAAATTTCTCTTTTTTTCTTTGTAAGTTTGTACTGGAGGTGTGGCTACTCCATTTGGTCATGCACTCCTGACCAGCCCATTTGCCCCACAGGTTGTTTTTAATCAGTGCAACTATAAAGCCGAGTGATTCGGCATGCTAGTATCTGCATTCCTGAACTAGGGGAGGCCTTTGAAGCACCAGAAATGGCAAAGGGCAGAGTGGATACTACATGCATGTGGAACAAAACACCCCCTGATTATATGGAAGCCAAGTCTGGCACGTAACAGGTAGGAGATAGTGTTAGGTTCCCATTCTGCAGAGAACACCTTGACGATTTCGGTGAATGGGCTCAGATAATTTTGTACAAAATATATTTGCCAAGAGTCTCTGATTTATTAAACAAGCATAGCATGAGCTTTGGAATACTTTATATCACTATGGCATTTTGTGCTTTATCTGGTAGCGGTGTGCGGTTGCAATCTATGTAAATATGAATCTTGTCAGAAATTCGGCGAATATTCGTCTAAGCAAATTTTGAATGATTCGCTCAAAAGGACTTACCATTAACTGGGACAAGTCAGTTATGCTTCCGTTGGAGCCAATAGCAGCCCCTCTCTTGAACAGGATAGCCCCCCTACAGCTAGCTGATTCATTCAAATATTTAGGGGTACAGATATCACTTAGACCTCAGGAGTATATAGCTAAAAACCTGCTCCCACTACTAGATAAGAGTGCTAAGAAGGTGACTAGTTGGTGTAAATAACCGCTTTCAATTATTGGTAGAGCAAACTTAGTAAAGATGGTGTTAATGCCACAATTTCTGTACATACTACATAATAGTCCTATATGAATACCAATGAGGTATTTTTATAAAACCCAAGGACTGTTTAGGTCCTTGATTTGGAGTAAACAGTCTCCAAGAATCCGATTAGAAACCCTGCAGAGAGATAAGGATAGTGGAGGACTGGCAATCCCTAACCCATGGTTGTATTTCCTGGCAGCACAGGCTCAGCAATGCAAAGCGTGTGGCTCACCGGGCAATATAGGACCTGTGGGGATGCTAATCTCACACATGTTGGGAGGGAAACGCCCAGAATATATTCTGGAACTTGGCTCAGTAATACATCCTCCAGACAACATTCTAAGTGTGATATTGTGCTACCAGGTATGGCTGAAATTGAAAGAAATAACCAAAATATCAGGCTGCACTACCCTAACTCCACTATGGAACAACCCCGGCCTATCAGAACTGAAAAATATGACAGACTTTGGATTGTGGAAAAATAAAGGAGTTAGCTGGGTGTCACAATTGTATGACAATGGCATATTTAAAAGCTTTCAACAGCTAGGGGCAGAGTTTGGTTTATCAAATTCGCTCTTCTATCAGTACTTACAGCTCAGACATGCTCTGACAGCGCAGAGTAAAACCTGCAATCTTTCCATACAAGCATTGATGATAGCAGAGCACATTAGAAAGGGGGGAGGGACTAAAGGCATCATTTCCATATTTTATAAACTATTACTCTCGTTCTATCAAGACCGCTTTCCATTAATGGTAAAAGAGAAATTGTCTCGAGATATGGGCCCACTGACAGATACACAATGGTCGGATGCTCTCTCTGGGACCTTCCTTATCGCTGTGTGAAACGCATAGGCTATCCCAACTATATTTAGTACACAGAGTCTATAGGACCCACAAATTGGGTATACGAGATACATCTAACTGTCCTAAATGTAATTTACCAGAAGCACATATACTGTATTACACATGTTCTAGGGATGTACTGCAATTGGTCCATTCTGGCGAGAAGTTTTGGACACAGTATACGAAGTATATAAAGTTAGACTCAAAGCAGATCCAATAACATGTTTATTAGGAATATTGCAGGACGATATTACAGAAGGACTTAGCATTGGCATAAACAGAATATTTTATCAGGCTAGAAAACTGATTGCTAAATACTGGATTTCCACCAATACTCCATCAAAAGAGGAATTTATAGCTCGCATGAATGTGGTAATTGGATTGGAGAGGTATATATTATAAAAAAGGCATTTGCACATGGATATGTGACCCGTTTGTTTGTTTGTTTATGTATAAGAAAATGAAAAAGAAAATCAATAAAAATTATTTGATTTAAAAAAAACATGGGCAAAACTTTTAGCTAGACGCCTTACTAAATTACTCCCTAATATGGTCAGGCTTGATGAGATGGGATTCGTAAAAGGCAGAGAGGGCAGGTTAAATGTTATACGTCTCATTAATTCCATTTCTCTAGCACATTCTCGTAATTTACCGCTTGTGCTCTTAAGTACAGATGCGGAAAAGGCCTTTGACAAGGTCGCCTGGGATTTTATGCGCCATACCTTAGTTCAGCTCAATCTCCTGCCCTCATTTTTTGAGTCCATTTTCACATTACACACAGTCCCAACAGCCCAGCTCAAGGTCAATGGTACACAGGCTCGGACTGGCCCACAGGGGTACAGGAGATTCCCCTGGTAAGCCCCTGTGCAAGGTGGGCCCCTAGTCTCCCACCTTCTGCACAAGTGGCACATAACACAGTAGACTTACTGCACTACATACATATATTCAATGTACAGCACCTCGACCAGCTTATGTTCATATAAAAAAAACTTGCTAGATTATTAAATGAAGTACCCAGTTTATTAATATACACACGATCAGATAGCTGAGATGACTTCTAGGTATAGAGAAAAGCTAGCCAGTATCCTCTTTTCCACAGAACCTACCTTCTCAAAGTTGCTGCAGGGACCCCCATATTCAATCATCTGGTAGCATCTTGCTGCTGTGTGAGCAGATAATATTTGTATCCATACGGTGCACCCCCAAAATAAATTTTACTGGTGGGCCCTAGGCACCCCATTGCAACATTGATGGTACATTATCCCCCTTCTTTGCTACCACCAATGGCACTCAGCAGGGATGCCCCTTATCTCCCACCTTGCTCATACTCTCTATGGAAGTCCTCCTGCAAAAACGCCGTCATCAAAGGCTTTACCTCATATCAACTTTTGCAGATGATGTATTCTTGTTGATCTCCAACCCCCTAGCTTTACCCGGATAGAGCTTTTCCAACAATATGGTTCCATCTTGAACTTTAAAATAAATTATTCTAAATTAGACCTTTTAAACATCTCCTTTACCACATCCCAGGTGACCCTGTTACGTACATCCTTTCCTTTTCATTGGGAAGAGTACTCAATAACTTACTTAGGGGTACAAATACCACGTAAACCAGAGGATCTCTATCCATTAAACTTCCACCCTCTCTTACGTAAAATATCCACCTACTTAAAAAGTACCATTTTCCATACCTATCGTGGATGGGTCGCAAAAACCTGCTGCAAACTTTTCCTCCTGATTCTCTATTACTTACAGATGCTACACATGCACCTCTCCGCGTCATTGTTTACCACCATTAGGAAGCATTTTACTCTTTTCTTATAAAAAGGAGGCAGGCCCCGTTTATCTAACACGAAAAAAGTAGAGGAGGTCTTGGGCTTCCCGATGTTAAACAGTATTATACAGCTATCCATTTTTAAAAATGGCTTGATCTAGCTACATCCACTCCCTCGGATGTTGGCCAGGGACCTGACCTCTCAGTACTAGAACCTTTCTGTGGTTGCTGGGTAGTACTGACATCCAGGCTCTTTCAAACACATTAGTATGTGGTACAATATCTGTGTGGCACTCCCAACGCAACTCCAACATACTATTCAGTGGAATTTCTCCTTTGTTGACAGCTCACTTACTACTCCATGTGGTCAAGTGAGACAGCGTCTCTATGCACTCGTTCTGGACAAGGCTTCATGGAGTCAATATTGCCTCCTGTATGCTCTCTAACAGAATACCAGACCGTGAAACACTACAATCGCAGATGCCATCTATCAACGTCAATTTTCTACAATATGAGCATTTCAAAGCAATCTGCTCATCATTCTTATCCTCTAAAACGGCATGCAGACAGCTGTTTGGTTTGAACAATTGGTTCTATTCCACAAGAATAAAAAGACAAAACTTTCCTCTTTATACTCCCAACATTTATTTTATTCCTCGGTTGAACCTCCCCCATTTTTACAATCCTGGGAAAAAGAACTAGACATATCGTTCTCAGAAGCAGACAAGACTTTTATCTTAGCTCACCTTCACAGCTTTTTACCATGTATCAAAATACAGGAAAATCACTCTAAACATTTGTCCAGGTGGTATAAGACACCTGACCCCCTGTTTAGGCACAGTTTATCGGACACTAAGCTTTGTTGGAGATGTAAATTGCATGTGGGCATGCTAAGCCATATATGGTGGCATTGCCCGGTGGTCATTCCTTTTGGACACTGGTTCAGACACACCTGCGAGCCCTAGGCTCTTCAGATTTTACCCTTACAGTGAGATTGGTGCTAATTGCTCATCCTTCGCAACATTGTCGGCCCTCCACTCACTCTTTGATAATACACCTCATAGCCACAGCCAAGTTTTTAATCCCTATGCTGTGGCTACAGTCTTACCCTCCGACTGAACTACAGAAGATGCACCAATTGTGTCATATGGAGGAGCTGACTAGCTGGCAGACCCATAGACATGAACATTTTATGCGCATTTGGGGCCCCTGGCTGCAGTATGCTAAAAGCATTTGATTATTTTTGTACGTGTTTCACTTTATTTTCCACCACTCATACTCCCTCTACCACCTCCACTATCTCAACTCCTCTCCTTCCTCCCGCCCCACCCTCCCACCTGATGCTGGCATCGCATGTGACAATACTCCACGCATTTTACATTATTTAGTATATGTGGACATGGGTGTACATGTTAAAGTATTACAACAGCTATACAATTCTATTTTTTCTGTTTAATGCCTATACACTGACTAACTTTTGTAATAAGATATCAATCAATGTCATATTGTTATATACTCTGATATTTCAGTGTTCCCGTAATGTCTACAACTGTACTAGATAACCACAATGTACTTTGTTTAAATGGGTTTTCTCTGTTTGTTAATGGAAAATTTGAATAAAAACAGATTTGGTAAAAAAAAAATAATCATGAGAAAAAATAAGTAGTAAAAATGCTCTTTAAAACTCCCCCTAAGATAAGGCTTTTATACTGTACTAGAAGCTGTCTATAGAAGATATACCTATTAGGAACAAATAGTGTATATGCAAGATATACATATTATGCACTAATAGAGTATGTCTTCATGCATCAAGAAGATATTATCACACAATTGCAGGACTAGACTAAAAGTCTAGTCTGCTTGTTATCAGTAATTAATAGAAATATTAATTACCTTTCTCATGATTGTTGGCTTGAAGTTTAGAAGGGAATTGTTCTCGTTCAAGGAAAACACTGGGCTTCGAACATCTGAAAAATAGAAAAAGGTGTGTGAACATGTGTGTGATCATATTTTCCTTATGCATGCTATAGAGGCTAATACGTATAAAACACTAGAGCCATAAAAACGTATGCAAAGAGATCATATCGAACAGAAACGAACCCCCCTAACTTAAACAATCCCCTATTTTATGGTCAAAAAGACCATAAGCAATGCTCTTTGTAACACCCCCTAAGATACGGCTTTTATACTCTACTAGCAGCTGTCTATAGAAGATATACCTATTAGGAACAAATAGTGTATATGCAAGATATGAATATTATGCACTAATAGAGTATGTCAACATGAATTAAGAAACTATCGCAGGACTAGACCAAAAAGTCTAGTCTGCTTGTTACCAGTAATTAATAGAAAAATTTTTTATATTACCTTTCTCATGATTCTTGGCTTGATGATTACAGGTTCTTTGCCATGCTCAGGCTCTGATACCATAATGGGTTTCAATGGTTTAGGAAAGTAAAAAATGGTGCTGACTGTGAAGCTTATTCTGTGTGTCTAGGGTATATTTCTTTTATTCAAAATGCAATAAAATGTATTCATAGTATAAAGGTTTGGCCCTGAGAAGAATTTCCTCTGGTGGATTGAAGGAAATCATAGTCCAATACTCTGTAGGCCTGAAATGTAGGTGTAATCTGATGTATTTACCTCTCATGTGTCATCTTGTTCTTTTCCAAATCTTTTCCTCGCTGGTTGTGTGAGCCCCTTCTAATGTCAATGCCCTGAAATGTACTAGTGGTTGGCACACACAGCACCAAGTTCTAACCAATTGTGATGTCATTTTTTATGACATCACAAGAGAAGATGAAAAAGAAAGCTGGGAAGCATATTCTTTGATAACCTAGAGTATACTCTTACCTTAAAGGGTCACTATCTTTTGGCAAATATTTTGATGTCATAGAGACTGCTGACTGCGAAGCTTATTCTTTGTCTCTAGGGTCTATTTCTTTTATTCAAAATGCAATAATATTTATTAATAGTACAAAGGTTTGGCCCTGACAAATCTGTGTGAGCCCCTTCTAATGTCAATGCCCTGAAGTCTACTAGTGGTTGGCACACACAGCACCAAGTTCTAACTAATTATAATGTCATTTTTTTATGACATCACAGGAGAAGATGAAAAAGATGACAAAAGAAAGCTGGGAAACATATGCTTTGATAACCTAGAGTATGCTCTTACCTTAAAGGGTCATAGAGACATATCAAAAGTTTTAATCTGATGTTCTTAGTGCTCAGTCACCCACCGACCAAAACTTTTTATGCCTCTATGTAGGGCTGTATTTGGAGCTCATGCTGCCCTAGGAACTCTTGTTGAATACGTCCCCATTAAAGGCACATTTACGCTTTCCAATTACTGCCAGTATTCGATGGTTTCTCCACAAGTGTCATAATAAAGTGAGAGTCAAGAGAAGGAGAAGATCAATAATAAAACTATTGTTTACAATTGCACAGCAATGGCAATGACATAAAAATAATTCTTGCTGGCACAATTATTAAATAACACCACGCAACAACAACAAAACACTTTTCGTCTGCTACTGGGCAAAAACCATTTGTCCTATACTAAATCAAGTGTGCGGATTACAAATCCGAAGTCAGAATTGTTGTAACACGTCACAAAATTTTGCTATGCATAAGTATGCCTAAATGAATTAAGCACTTGGAAAGCATTGAATAATTTTAAACAGAATTAGTTTTACTCCAACAATTACCTGATCTACATCAAAGTTTGCGTAGTAAACACTGTTTGAAAAAGTAAAGGAATAAAAAAATTTTTAAAAGTCTCGTTTTTCAGTTTAAAAGTCTAACTTGAGCAAGGCCCAGTACTATTAAAAGTGGTTCAGGCATCTGCTTTTGCGTTTGTGAACGGTTATATTTTTTCGTTGCAAAAACCAGCAGTAGTCCCCCATAATGTTAGTATTCCAGGGGCCTTGATACCTGTTCTCCATTGTAGAAATATCTTTATGGAACCGCTCTCCATGTTCGTCACTTACGTGTCCCAAATTGGGTGTGAAAAAGTCAAAACGGGAATGTAAGAAATGCACTTTCAATGACATGCGGCAGCCAAGTTGTTTATATGCTGTAAGAATGTTGTCTACTAATTCAGCATAGTTTGCAGCTCGTCTGTTCCCAAGGAAGTTTTGCACTACTAGCACAAATGCATCCCAAGCTGCAAGTTCCAGAGGGTTGAGTTTTGTTCTGAATGTGTCATCATACATTAGTTTG